>OZ030013.1:106314417-106451917 GCA_964023405.1 Apodemus agrarius | reverse complement strand
TGGAAGTGACATGCCCAATTTTCTGAGGAACCGCCAGACTGATTTCCAGAGCAGTTGTACCGTCTTGCAATCCCACCAACAGTGTAGGAGTGTTCCTCTTTCTCCACATCCTCGCCAGCACCTGTTGTCTCTTGAGTTTTTAATCTTAGCCATTCTGACTGGTATGAGGTGGCAGAGAGCTCTTTTTACATATAAGTTTACAATGCATTGATAGGGAGGTAGTTCCGGTATACCCTGACGAACAAGATGGAACCAGTAACTAGGCTACTGGGTAACTAGGGTCCTGAGTCCCCTTAAGAGCACCTAAACTCTAGACTCAAAAAGAAGATTAAGGACAATTTATAAGTGCTTGAGAGCAAAACAAAAGGGTGAGTGAGCTGAGAATCTTAGCAGCTGTGGGGGGAGGAGCTAGAGAGGAGGAAGAAGTTGGAAAGTGCCTGGAGTAAGCGTCACGTGACAGAAGCGTAGAATACTAGGCTCAGGGAAAGAACGGACAGCCAGCCGAGTCCTGGAAAGCACACCCAGACCTCAGCGCCATGTGTCAGAAGCTCTGCAAGCAACCAGACGGGGGAGTGGTTTCTGGAAAGGATTCGTATATAACCCCTCTAAGGGGGTGGGTACTCCTCCCATCCTTTAGCGCAGCTCTGGGTAAGTCAGCCAGGACAGTGTGTGACGTTCTAAATCTTTGGAGGAGATGAGAATGTCTTCTCCTAGGTCCGGACATAGGCTCCATTCTTTTGACTTGTTAAATGCCTTTTCCTTACTAGACCTCAACAAAGGTCAGATGCCTCTTATTTTTCCTGGGGTAATTTAAATCCTAATTACTTTTCTAGTGTTGAGTTCAAAGCTTCAATTACCTCTAAGGCTATCAATCTGTCTGACTATCTAGCATTTCCCCCTTAAGAGTTGGACCTTAAAATCATTTAGGAACCAGACCAAGGACCAGAGTTCCCTAGATGAAAGAAACAATTACTACTACTACCACTACTAGAACTTAAATATAAGCCCAGGCTAGCCTTGAACTTTGACCCTCCTGCCTCAGCCTCTGTGCTACTGCTAACATTCATAAAAACCTTTGTAAAGCTTTTATATCCCAATGACTATAATGTGAATTTAGGCCTGTTTCATATACAGCACCTTGATACATTTAATTCATAAATTGCTGTTAGCTTATTGTTATTCTGTGGCCACACAACACTTCTCAAGCTTTTAAAATTCCAATAAAAATTATCTATTTTCTCTTAAAAAAAAAAAAAAAAAAAAAAAAAAAGGTGTGCTACCACTCCTAAGTAACTTTAAAGGTTTTTACTAGCAAACAAGAATATTGAAATGTCTGTGAGACTATTGACTTAGGTGGGGTGATCTACTTGCCCAATATGAGTGAAAACTTGGAACAGTCAAGAATATTTAATCTTGACTATTTACTAAACACACCTGTGTACATTCAACCTTTAAAGGTTATAGGGCATGAGCCGTGTGTCCCTGAGTTTCTGTTGAATATTGCAGCTGAAGAAATCTGACTCGAGAAATGTTTGCTTTCTCAGTCACAAAACAGTCCTGTCCGGCCCTTAGCTCAAGCTGGTGTAAATGGCCTCCAAAACAGTCCTGCCATTTAAAGTCTATCTTCTTAAGAGACTAGAAATATAACTCAGTGGTAGAGTGCCTATCACATAGACAAAGTTCGATCTCTAGCATTGGAGAGCAAAAGTTTTCTGGGAAAAAAAAAACAAAGTATGGTAGAAATTATACTGTTGTTAGTTGTATTTTTGTTGACTAACAGTTCTGCAGCACAGGATAGCCCTCCTTCCCGTAAGGCAATAGCATTAGCAGGTCTGCATTTGGGCCCCTGCAGTTTAAGGGCAGTTCTCCAGGAGGCCGTTAATATCTCTTCTGGGAGAACTGACGGATATTTGGTTCTAGGGGTTGTGAAGGATGTGAGTCACCTTTGTACTTAGCACATTGCGGACCTTCAGGTCTACGAAGTGTTACAGATGTCTTCCTGAGGAGAGCCTCTTTCATTTGCTTGTGATTCTGAAACATTTCAGCATGTCTTCTGTGTGCTAAATGTATTCAGTATCTACTAAACGACAAGTTCAGTTGATGAAGAGCAAGACAGATGAAAACCTCTGTATTCTATTAGAGAGAAAATAGGTTAAGAGGAAATTCATTTTAGGAAAGCAAAACCCAAAATCAGTTAAGAAGCAAATGCATGGATACTAAGGCAGTGCAGAGAAAGCTTGCTTTTGGAAGCATGCTGAGGACAAGCCCGTGGAAGGGGGAACATTTGACCTGTGACCCACAAGTCAGAATGAGGTCATAGAAAAGCCGAGATGAGCAGATGAGAGCTGGCCCTGTGCGGGCCTGTGTCCCAGGCGTTCCCACATGTCCCGTGCAGCGCCTACTCCAGCTGCTTAAGGTTTAGAGCAAGCAGTCAGGCAGACGCTTTTTGTCCACATAAGAGCCCAGCACCACCTCATGACTTATTGTTGGGAAGAAGAGGCGTGGCCGGAGAGCTCTGGCTGTGCCCTGCATCTTCACCACAGAGGCTGGAGTAGAGGCGCTCAAAGGCATTCCAGTTTGATTTACTTTGCCAATACAGATTTCTGTCTCTTTGGAGTTGTTAATTTCTTCATCAACTATCCCATCCTCCCAGGACCTTCTGCAGGAGCTGTTCAAGGCTGCTGCTCTGTTTCCAAGGCCCTGTCAGCACAGAGCGCCTTCCTTGTGCTGACTTTATTACATGCTATCATTCAACACCACAGGCCCCTCTCGGCCATTTGGGAATTCTTCGTTATACAGATTACTTTCATTTACTGTAATTTTTATCCTTTATCCATGGGATTAACTAATTTTGAAACTGCCTCCTTTGTTGGGGGATCATAGTTCTTTCCTGTTCTGCTGTATCTTGAGCTTCTGCCCTGTGTGTTGCTAATAATAAACAAATAAATGGCTCGTTCTTTATTCTTAGCCAAATGAAGTTATAGATGGTAAGCATTAATTTTTAAAATACTTTTCTTGGCCAGAAAATTTTGCTGCTATTTATGTTTACATAAACTATAAAAATTAATTTGCTTCCACTGTTGAAAACTAATCACATGTGAAAAGCAAAATAAGTCTTGTTTATTCTGTTGACAGTCATGTGCAGGTCACGCGTTACCATCAGAAGCTCATGTTATAGATTCATCATGAGACAGAAATTGACATTTCACAGTTTTGTGTTTCTTGAATCAAGTGGAAATATTTAGAAAAGTTTATTAATGAATCTTAAAAACTTTGGTCATGAACTTACAGTGTCCCTGTTGCATACTTCAGCAAATCTGAATATATCTTAAAGTCAGGAAGCAAGGACTGCTGTATCTAGCAAAACTCTAGGAAGGATTTAAAACGTAATCATCATTAGCAAAATTCTAAAAATGGAACGTTTTTCCTTAGTACATTGACTTCCTTGCTATAATATTGTGTGTTTGCTCTCCTTGTGTGTAAGATATGCATGCCTCCGCTCCTACAGTGGAGCTAAAGCCAGTGACCTTGATTCTGTGTGACTTAGCTATCACCCACTAGATTTTTCAAAAATTTCTCGCTCCAGTAAGAGTAAGTCTATAGGGCTTGCATGATGGTTGCATATACACAGAAAAATAGTTAAATACGTGTAAGCAAAAAGAGTGAATCTATAGAAGAAAAAAGTAAATCTCTGTTTCTGATTCAAGGCATGAAAGTCTTTTAAATGCATGCTGAAGTTCTATCCATATTTTCTTTTATTTATATAGTTTACATTTATGTTACAATCAGTCTTGTTAAAATATAACATACTAATCTTATCTTCTGTTACCTTAGTTGGGAAAGATGGTTGTAAAAATGACTAATGTTAAGTATTTTATGAATGAGTACTCTCAGAAAGTTTAACGGAAATAAAGAAAGCAAAGAAAAATAAAGGCTTAACATTTCACCTGTATGTTTCTTTTAGGTCTAAGCAAAGGTACAGAAATAGTATCTTGCCTAATTAAAGTGCTATGAAAATTAGCATCAGCTGATTAGCTTATAAACAAAAGGATTACATTTGTCACAGTTGAGCTGCGAGCATGATTTGACATACGCCACTTCATGAGAAAACATTAGGAATTAGTGTCACCATTTACCATGCCCTGTCTCAGTGTTCTCCTGACTATGGACACGTGCCAGTCTGGGGCCCTGCCTTACTGGAACAGTAGATTCTCCTGTTACTTCCACAGACCGTGAAGCACAAATAAGAAGTAACATTTGATATTCTGTTACGGTAAGATCTGTTCGTGATTATCACTGTAGTCTATCTAACCCATTGTCACAGACAGAGATTTTAAAATGTAACTCACTCAGAAGTTAAAGATCTTGGGTCTCTAGTTTGCTAAGGCTTATTGGTATTCGTGAGTGTTGAAGTTTCTTGAATGATTCTGTGTTTAAAACGATCAAGTTTTTATTTTAATTTGTTAATTTCATGATAAAAATTATATTAAATACAATTCCATTGCAGAGAAAATCCTGCAGGTCCTAGAAGATAATAAGGTTTTGTTTCATTTTGGTTTTCGATTGGCCTGTGTTCACTGTACACTGAGTTTGATAAAGACATAATTTAGACGAGTAAATCATGTACTTTGGCCACATCCTGCCCTCTCGCCAGAACTGCCCTTTCTTCCTCCACAGGCCTGCTTCTACGTTCATCTCACCTCTCTGGCTCCCTCTTCCTCTGTGTATGTCTGTCTCTCAGTGTGCGAGTGTGTGTGTGTGTGTGTGTGTGTGTGTGTGTGTGCGCGCGCGCGCCCATCTTTCTCTGTATATGTGTGATTTATGTGTCTATATGAAATATAGAATCCACAAATGAGAGAAAACATGTAATATTAATCTTTTTGAGTCTGCCTTATTTTACCTAACATGATAATTTACAATTGTGTCCATTTTCCTATGAACAAAATAATTTTATTCTTCTTTATGGCCGGATAAAACTATATTATGTGGTATGAATACCATATTTTCCTTATTATCTGTTGATGGACACCTAGGCTGATTCCATAAGTAGGCTGTTGTGGATAGACTTCAGTAAACACAAATGCACAAGGCCTTGCATGCCTCCAGGGATATAACCGTAAGTCATGTGGTAGTACCTCCATACTGATTTCATACTGGCTAATTTACAGTTCTAACCAGCAGCTTATAAAGGCTCATCTCCCCAATCTTCCCCAGTACCTGTTGTTATTTGTTTTCTTGAATTCAATCCAGAGTTTACTCACATTCTCTGTTTCATTGGATATTTTTGTAATTATTGCCTTACTCTGAGTTTTATCTAACTTGTTTTTTACTGGAATCAATTACTATGGAATTGATCATTTTCAGTGGGTTGTTGCTGCCCTGTTTTTTTATGTTTTGTGTGTTTCTGCATTGAGAAATAAATTCTATTGGATTTATTATTTTAGTATTTTATTTACATGTATGTGTTTGTTGGGAAGGTGACACATGTGTGAAGTCAGAGAATAAGCTGCGGGCATTACTTCTGTCTTTATACTATGTGGGCATTGCTTCCGTCTTTATACTATATGTGCTCCAGGAGTAGAATCCAGAGCTTCGTGTTTGACAGCAGCTGGCTTTACCAGTGAGCCATCTCACCAGCCCTGTATTTTCTTTTTAACCACCATTTTGTTTCAGTTTAAATATTTCCAACACTTAAACAGGACCAGTGGATATAGATAGGTATAGATAGAGATTGATAGAGATATAAATGATATGTAGGATATATCATGTAGATGCAAAAGAGGAATCAGTTCTGCTTTCCGTCTTTATAGAGGCTATGAAGAATGGTACAGTCATAGACAGTGGGATAGGACAATAGAGCTCAGGAAAAGAAATGTTAGTACCTATTGGTGTAGAACAAGTCTTATTTGGGGCTTTTATCAGAGATATATGATAGGATGGGGATAATTCTAAAGAGTCCTATAGAATATGTAAGTAAATGCTCACAGAAGGTACGGGAGCCATTTATGGACCAGTGAGAAACCGAGTGTAAAGCTGGTCTACCACCAGTGTGAAAGGCTGGGGTAACAACAGCCAGCAGAGCAGCGGTGACCTAACCAGCTCGTGTACCACCAGGGTGTAGGGCTGGAGGGAAAACAGCAAGCAGAGCAGCACTGGCCTAATGTAGAGGCGCAGACATAGGCTTCCTGCTTGTCTGTAGGCAGAGGATCCATGGCTTTTACAAAGTAGGAATATAGGGGCTGGAGAGGTGGAAAACCAGGAAGGGAATGTTGAATTAGAATGCTTTACAGCCAGGCAACGTTTTGGACAGCAAGAAGATTTGAGACTCTCAGAGAAAAATTTCAGAGCTAACATAAACAAAGATAAGGAAAAGCTACAAGGAATCAAAAAGGTGCAGAGTAAGGTCACCATCCCCGGCTCCTCACAAGCTTCATCACCTCACACAGGTCTGTACGACGTGCCCCTGGGTAGGTGAGAATTCAGGCACAGGACAACTCTGCAGCAACCCAGCCTAGGGCTGCCACTAGTTTTGGATTTTGACTCTCTGTAGGGATATTTTTAAAAAATGCCCAATCCTTTTGTCATTAGACTTCTGTGTATTATTAGAGTGTTATAAAGGGAAATGATGAGCAAGTCAAGAGTCTCCAAATAACTGTAATATGACATTTCAAATTACTTCTCAACTGCAAACTAATTAAAATCTCAAGGCTGGCCCCACAAAACTTGGAAGTGCTTAGTTTCTCTTTCCATGCTGCGAGGTGCATCTGTGTCCATGGTGCGTTGAGTTTGCCCCTCTGTATTTTCACAGTCTGCTGATGCTGACCTATGTGTGGATCAGGCAGTAGGAGAAAGGGGGGGGGGTGGCCGCCCTCAAACTCCCTCAGAAGCTGCACTCAGAGCCAGACGTTTAGTTCTTAGTTCAATGACAGGAACAAATACAGTGACTTGGGATTTTCTGACATTCAGTGGGACTGTCCATTTTTTTAAAAGGAAGGAAGCTAACGACAGTTATTGATGGATTACTGTGAGTAAAGCTCCTTTAGGCTCTTCAGGAAGGATGGGGGATTCTAGGTAGAGACGATCTAAGCACGACAGAACAGAATGTCTTCACCTTGTCCTCCGACAGCGGCATCTGCCTGTCCTCCACCAGCCACGCTAGAGCCATTCCCCAGCCTCAGTCTCCAGACATAATAACTAGCCAAATGAGCACCAATACACAACCACAGCCTTCAGAAATAGCTGGTTCTGAAGCTGACACCCCTGAAGCCAGACCTCACAGATGTTAAATACCGCTTGAAGAAAGGATCTATATACAGAAGTGCTTTAGAGGCCTGTGCTAGAGCCAGACGGCCTGCCCAGTTCCAGCACTTTCTCTGACACTCACTGCCCATGTGATCCAATTCCTCAGATTCCTAATCTATAAAATAAGGGTAATAAAGCCTTTTCCATGGGTTTGAATATTAAATGATATTGATAAAGCATGTACCACAGGGAAAGCCTAATATTTCCAATAAACAAACTTTTGAGTAGAAGAAATAAAAATAGTTTCTCTGATCCTTGAGTGTAATGGTGTTTACTGTTGAGGTTTTTGTTGTTTTCTTGTTTAAATCTCAGCACCACCACCACCACCACCCCTCCCCACCACTACTCCCTCCCCCACCTCCCCCCACTACCACGACTCCCACACTCACCCCCCACCTCCTCCCACCCCACTAGTCAGGCTCAGCCTAAGTGGTGGCTTTGCAGGTATGAAGCCCACACACTGCTTTGAATAAATTTCAAACCCAGAGACATAGAACTGAACTTCAATAAGTAATCTAGGAAAATTAAAATGAAAAAAAAAATGCAGTTTAAGAGTGGGGCAGGAAAGCAGCACTGGGGAGGCTTCTCCAGATAAGAGCTGCCCTGAGGGCCAGAGCAGACTGGTCCAGGAGCCGCCCAGTTGCTGCACTGCCCCTAGACAATTTAATGTCACTTCCACAGTTCCTGAAACACTTCCGTAAAAGCATTATGCTGATGAGTCGGTCCTTTTGTGTGTCTCTAGTGCCACGGTTGGTCAGAGGTCACTCTTACTCTCCTTCAGCACCTCCTCAGCTCAGACTTTGTTCTTTCTTCTGCATGTGGGAACTCCTGAGACTCAGCCCAAGCCTCACCCTCTGATCTGACTTGATCTGCTGCCATTTGAGAACATCTTATCTTCCACTTTCACCCTTCACATTCATTCCAGTAACTTCTTGGGCAGCCTTCCCTTTGGGTCATGAGGGTTACTTGACTATAGGAGGAAACCAGGATTAGCATGTTCTAGACTCAGTGGGGAGATGCCTGTAGACATCCACACTCAGCTAGCATAGGCACTGTGCTGTGCTTTCTACCAAGGCAATGGCAGAGGCGCTCCACGCTTCCTCACGGATGCCCCTGTCACACCGCCAGGGAGTCCTGCACAGCCCTCCAGACCACCCCTGCCAGGCACCTGATGCTGGAACTTTGGACAGAACCTATTTGCTCTCCAGGATTATGAGTTTTAAAACAGACAGAGTTTTCTTTAAATGTATTTTTTTCTAATATTGATTTTCCATAAAAGAAAGAAAAAAAGAAAAAAAACCCGAGGACAAGACATTAAATCTCACTTTTGTGGAGGCATGTCTCTCGGGAGCAAATCTAATATGACTCAGAATATCAGCATCCCAAGCAGGCCTTTGGCAAGTCGGTTGATAGGTGGCTTTTTTTCACAAGTGGCTGAAATGCTGCCACTTAAGATGGGATCAATAGACTTTAGATACCAGTCGGGAAGTGGAGTGGACACTCTCAGACAGAAGTTCCGAGCCTGGATTTCAGCCTTGTCATCCCGAGAGCTGCCCTTTTCTGTGCAAAGCTGGTTTAGCAAAAGTAGCTGGATCCTTAGGAGCTTTGCCTCTGTCTAAGCACGTGAGGAAACACTCAGTTCTCAAAGCTCTGGCTGTGGACGGAACTGATAGTTCTCACTGCTGCACTGAACTACCCCAGGCATTTGACTTACAAAGAGGTTACTCTCCATCTTCCCTTATTCTGTCTGTAAAAGGAGCAGGTTCAGCTTTCCCAAGGTGACTGCTCTCCCACCTGTCCTGACTTCCCCCTTCCCACATTTCGTGCAGGTTCATGTGTAGAGCTGTAGCCTTGGTTTTGGTGAGGTTTGCCATGGCAGGCAGAGCTGGCTTTATTCCGTTTCCTCCACTCCTCCAGGGTGCTGCCTGCCTTCACCCCACCTCAGTCACCAGACCAGGGAATAGACGGTCCAAGAATTCCTGCATCCCAGAGTCTTTCAGAAGGGAGGAAACTGTCACCAAGTTTGTTTCCTAGAACACTGTCAGGTATAGGATACCCGCAGAGGCCAGCGCATGCCAGTCCGAAATGTCCATCTGGATGTTTTCTGGCATGGCTGACACCATGCAGAAGATACTCTGTACACTGAGCCTGGTTAGCTCTTAGAAAGCATTCGCCTCCGCTATTTAATGTCTTCTTAAGTTCTGAGTGTGCGGTGTCACACATTCACACCTGTGTCCCCGCTGAGAACGGGTGATAGGAAGGGAATGTGGGTGTTTCCAAGCTAGGTTGGCCGCTGGGCTGCTGTTGTCCCCCGATGGTGCCACCCGGCTTAATCACGACAGTGATTATGTGACTGGCGTTTCCTCCTGACTCCTCAGGGACACTCTTCTTGCTCCTCCGTTGCTTTCTCGCCGCTTTTCACTATTTCCAGGCCTTCCCTTTCCTGACAGCGTACAAAAGTCACCTTAATTCTGCTCATGCTCACGTGTGGAGGCAGGTCACAGAGCGGAGCGTAAGTGGACCAGCCCACTTCTTGTGATCATCTTTGAAATACACAGCATGCAAATGAAGACAGTGTGCGGCTTCCTTTTTACAGGACGGGCTCTGCAGCTGAGTGAGAGACACACTTGGGAGTTCTAGGCTTGTGGAAGTATGGTTGCCATCGTATGCAGACTGTGCTTTGAGGGTCACCGTCATCCCCCTCCCCTGCCACTCCCCCCAGTCAGAAACATGCTCCCCGAGACCGAGCGTTGCTGCACTCCAGACTACTCCTGTCCCCTGTGTTCTTGTTCTTGAATTAACAAAAGATGCCAGCATGAGTATTACAGGCACCATGACCACTACAGGCCCGAACAGGCGATGGTAAGCTACTGCTCTGGGAACATCAGTATAGGGAATGGGCATCAGCCTTGACTGTTCAGTCTTAGAGCACAGGGGCCGCAGTAGACGCTTTCCTCTGCTGTGAACAGAGAGCGGACCATCTAGCACTTATGCAAATCTTTATATGAAGGCTTGGGTGTTTTCTTAGATAAATTCATGCTATGAGGAAAAAAATAAGATTAAATGAGTTTTCTTACATGCAGCCTCAGTTTAGAATTATATAGATTATTATGTTTCTTCAAATACCTGACCTCCACAGACACTGTTACAATTCTGGCATATGATCTGGACAACATTATCCAATTGATATTCAATGCACACCTTGAATGGCGGGCATTTTTGCACAGATTGTCACTGCCCTAATATTCTGGAAAAGAAAATAGAAAAATAAATAAGTAAAGTAGCTACCAATGGTGTCACATGCTCAGAAGAGTACAAAAACTAACTGGGAAGGCAGTTCTTTGACAGTTCTTGTTTTGTTTTGTTTTTAATCGATTTATTTATTTTATGTATGTGAGTACACTGTTGCTGTCTTCGTGCACACCAGAAGAGGACATCAGATCCCATTACAGATGGTTGTGAGCCACCATGTGGTTGCTGGGAGTTGAACTCAGGACCTCTGGAAGAGCAGGCAGTGTTCTTAACCAATGAGCCATCTCTCCAGCCCTCTTAGACAGTTCTTAGACAGTGTGAAGATTGACATTAAGACTTGCAGGGAAGCCAGGTGCAATGACACACCTGTGATCCCAGCCCCTGGGAGGTGGAGGAAGGAGGGTTAGCAGTGCAGGGCCATCCTTGGCTACATAGTGAGCTGCCTGTCCGGCTGAACTACACGTGACTCAGTCACAAAACAAGGCGAGACTTGAAGAATGAGGAAGAACTCATACTGTGGTGAATGGGCGGCACAGGCACTCACACCGGGAAATGTTGTGAGAACACATCAGGTGGGAGTCCAGAGGGCCAAGCGAAGAACATGCGGAGGTCCCTCTCACCCACCTCACACTCAGCAGCTGCTCCCCTGTCTACTCGGAGCCCAGGAGGTGATCCTCTCCCGCCTCCCGCGTCAGACTTAATTAGTGAAACAGACTCTGACCTCAGGAAAATGAGAGATGCTCAGAGGTCAGAGGGCAAGAAGACGAAGGGAGAGTCAGGGACTTTTTTCTCTCTTTGCTTCAGATTTTCTGTTCATGATCCTTCCAGTGAGAACATGGTACAGTGTTTTAAGTGCCTTCCCTTGCCCATCAAGACTTGAGAATGGTGATGGTTTCCACAGGTGGGGTCTGAGGGATGCCTCCCTGTGCTTCCTCACTTTTGCCAACCCTTCCCAAACATCTGCAACACGTCAGTGCATGCGAACCTCTTCGTTTGAACCCTGGGAAGTGAATCCTGTTCCTGCGGGGTTGCTGGCTTTGGAAATGAGGCCTGTTTGGCGAGACTAGGCAATGTATATGCCCCTGTGCGCTAGGAACTTAGTTCTGTTCTCGCAGTTGTGTGAGGCTCACCGAGTACACCGTTTTCATACTGTAGGATGGCATGCCAGGAAGACAATTGGTTTGAGGGAAGCAGGAGTAGGAATGGACCAAGGAAGACCAGCTGGGTAGTTATATAGTTGGGAAACCATGGCACATGGCCTGAGCTCGAGAAATGAGTAGGTCCACCCAGAACAGGCAGACTTCAAGGAGGAAATATGAATCAGAAATGATAAGTTTCTGATTCGAGCTGCTGAGGAGCAGTGACTGCAGTTAATTAAGGATTTCTTTAATTTAGTGCATTACAATATCTAGAAAAGATGTCAAGAAAACAGTATATATAGTTCGAGAAAAAAAGCTCATGAATAGAGATCTAAATCAACTTTATCAACATACAGATAGCATTTAAAATAGGACAGAGTAGATACTTCCCTGTGATTTTGATTTCATTGCATAAAACAGAACTTCGGAACTCCTGGCATTTTAGGCCTTTTGGAGCTATTTGAATGCACATTGTTTTGCCGCTTTTGTTTGTTTACTTTGGTTTTTGTTGTTGTTGTTGTTGTTTTGTTTGTTTCTTTCTCTTTGTGGTCCTGATTGTCCTGGAAGTTACTCACTGTGTAGACCAGACAAAGCTCAAACTCACAGAGCTCTGCCTTCCTCCGCTTCGTCCCAAGGACAGGCATTCACGACACTCAGCAAGCTGCGTGTCCAGCTTGAATTCACACTTTAATTCTTCCCAGAATGTTGTAAAGATTGTTGGTAAATCCAATTTACAGAAAAGGGACAAGAAGAAATCACATGTAAAGATGCTGTTTTAATACTTCAAGGCTTGCTGTCTCACTGAACATCTGGTTAAGGGAGCAGTGCTTTGGCACAGTATAACACGTGGAAACATGGCGGCTTTGTGTGTGTGTGTGGGGGGGGGTGGGCTTAGAAACCGGCTGCAGAACCGAAGGACTTCATTTACCTCCACATTTCAAACTTACTCCAGACCAATAGAAGCCTGCTCAGCTAGCGAGTTTCTTACAGTGTCTACCCTGATATGAAGGTGCTTGTGTTGATAAGTTTCCAGCCTAATCCAAATTAAAAGGAAGATTGTCTAATTTCATCTTTCGTTTTCTAAAAATTATAAAATAAAAGGACATAAAAATGCCAGTGTTGTGTTACCATTAACACAATGTGTAACATCCAAAGCAGCCAGTAGCCCTGCAGTAAGATAAGTTTTGAGGCTTTCAGTAGATCCACTTCAGATGATCATCTTCTGACTCTGGGGACATATAAATTTTATCATATGGCCTTCCGGTTTGTATATTATAGTGCTGAACTGTCACCCCCAGCATCCATTAGAATGATATTGACAAAATGTCCACTCCTATTGAGCTAAGTACTCAATAAGCCACTGTAAGTAAATTGTTGTGTTCCCAGCTCGAAGGCCGGTCTATTGATTCCCACATGGCTTTGGGCCTGGTGGAAAAGCCCTTCCTACGGTTCCCTCCTGGGGTCTGCAAAGACTTTTAAACTCTCGGATAGCAAAGAACCTTTTTCCAACATTGCTTGTTAATATCCTGTATATTTTTAGTGTATTTTATTTCAAATGAATAGTTAAGCATTAATCAATGCTTTGCTCTTAGGACCTTAAAAAATTTCAATTAATATCATAATGTATAATAGCATGTCTGTAATAAGAAAGGTAGAAATCTCTTTCCACAAGAGCAGGTATTAACATTTCTGTGAAGGGCTCCAGAGATTAAGCATACATGTCTGTGACACCCCCAGATCTCCCTTTTCTCCCCCGTAGAATCCTGCCACTCACTCCCCGGCACTTGGTTTGGTGTCAGTGATGCTTTTTGCCGCACCTATGTTGGGAATCTTTCCATGTTGCTACATGGTAAACTGCTTCATCCTTTTTAATAGTTGCTATATATTTCTGGAGTGTGGCATGGTTTAGCTTATTTAGATCCATATGGTAGACCTCTAAGCTTTACCTCTGGTTAACGTCAGTGTTACAATGAGTGTTCACATATGTGTCTGTTTGTGTACTTGTGAAATATCGTCCCTTTAAAGAGGTGTGAGATTATCATGTAAAAATAGAACAAGAGAATGTATATGTTGCCAACTTTACTTATAGTGCTATATTCAGAAAAGCAGAAATGAGAAGAAAAATATTAAACAGTAAATATTCAAGATATTTAAGAACATCTGACAGATTTTTTTCCCCTTTGTTGGAAACTCATTATTTCCACATTTGGGAAGTAGAAAAGTTTTCAAGTTTTTAAAACTCCTGACAATTGGAAATCCTTAATAACCAGAATTTGTGCTGGGCTTTATGGTGACAAGTTGGAATGTAACTGGTTTGTGGTTTGTTAAAAATGTACTTGATCACCAAATACCCTTTTCATTATAAATATTGAAAAGTGGTTGTTTAAGGTGGTACTGTTCATTTAAACAGAATAGTCAATAGCCTGGAACAGACCATGCTCTGCTTCTGCATATGAACAAATGCCTGGAGAGCTGGAAGATTATTTCCAAAATAAAGGCTAAATTCAGTGGCAGTCCATGGCAAACCATGTCTGGAAGGGAAGAGAGTGTGTGGTAGAGCTCAAAGCACACACAATTCTAGCTTCCCTAAGGAATTATGTGCTAGAAAGCGCAGGGTCTGGGACAGACGTTTGCATCAATACAGAATACATGAACCCTGCTGTCTTAGTTTCTTAGGACTGCTCAGAAGCTACCAGAAATAGGAGGAGTTAAAACAATAGCAACAGAGATTTCGGAAACTAACCCCGCCCTCCCTACCCAAAGAAAAAGATATTGGGAGGATGGGTTTTCTCTGAACACCCTGGGGACTACATTTACGAAATCTCAACTTATGACAGTCTTGTCCAGTATTTACTTAATTTCAGTGGTGTATAATAAAAAAAAAAAAAAAGATTCTGTTGTCTGTCTCCTCCTTTGTGCTATTATTATACAAATTACCTCCCTATACTCTGTAATCCCAAATGCAGACTTATAATTACCATTTAATGCTTTTCTTTTTTCTTTGTAAGAAAAATTTGGCTTTGGTTTGTTTTTGTTTTTGCAGCAGAGTCTCACTGTGTAATCTGGGCTGGCCTGGAAGTTACTAGAGCCAAGTTCCCCTTAAAGTCTATCTCTCTCCTCCTCATGAGGCATGCGGCCTCCACACCCAGAGGTTTTTGTTCTTAAGTGAGACTATGGAGGGGGAAGCTACAGCAAATACATTAGCACTGCTTTCCGTGTGTGTCCATTGACTGACATCTGTAGCTAGTTTTCTCTTCATGGGAGTTGCGGGCACGCCCTTCTGTGTGAGCGGAAGGACCACTGCATGGCTTCTTGTTCTCCGTGCGCTCCCGCGCCTGTGTGAGCGGAAGGACCACTGCATGGCTTCTTGTTCTCCGTGCGCTCCCGCGCCTGTCAGAGAAGCCTGAGGAAAGACGGCTGCTCTTGGCTTGCACTTTGAGGGACAGTCTTTCATGACAGCATTTGCAAAGGAGCACGGGTGGCAGCGGGTCCCAAGGCCCAGAGTAAGGAGGCAGAGACTGTGAAGCTGGCTGCTCGGCCTCCCACGCCCAGCTTCCTCTCCCCTTTCTAGTCAGAGTGTGTCCAGCTGGTGGCGCAGTGCCCCTCAAATCTAGGGTGAGTCCATCCACCTCAGTGAACCTGGTGGAGAAAGCCCCTCACAGATTTCCCGGAGCCTCTCAGCCTCCATGCTCCTAAACCTCCCCAAGCTGGCCACCGACCCAACCCCACCCAGTGGCTTCCATGTTTGTTCAAGGTGGCCTTGCCAGCAACAAACGCTAGCACAATTTGTGTTTACAGTAGAATATCCTCGTTTCTTTTCCATTTCTAATTGATGGGTCTGCTAATTACAATCCTGGGTTAATGGAATTTTTCTTTAAATATCTTCCTCTGCCTCTGATGTCACTGGTTTCTGGTGAGAAATCAGCTATTAATCTTCTTGTGGATCCGTCCTGCGCCGCGAAACATTCCCTTCTTGTTACTGATGGGATTGTCTCTGGCTGTGGCTCTCCAAGTTGGGGTTATGAGCCTTTTAGGCGTTGCTTGTTTCTACCTCGTTATATGTGGAGTTTTCAAGCTTCTTGCATATGAAGTTGTTAACACTTCAATCACATGGTTGAGTTTTAGCTGTTACTTCTACACAGTGTTTCTTCCTGGTGTCTCTTTCCTCTGTCCCTGTTCGCACCGGTATCTGACGATTTCATATCCCACTTCTCTCTGGGACCATGCTTGTTTTCTTCATGATGCTGAAGGTAGGTAAGCCCTACTGGGAGAAAGAAAGAAGGCTATACTGCAACCCCCTCAGTACAGACAGATAAATTGTGATGAAGCCAACATAATCATGCTAAAGACTCCAAAAATTAGGATAAGGGAAGGCTCGAGGAAAGACTTTATATATCATACTTAATAGTGAACGACCAAATGCTTTCTCCCATGTCTAATCTCGCTATCACCTTGACATACTGTCGAAGGAGCAACCTCAGTTGAAGAATTCCTCCATCAGCTGGTCCTCCAGGTATGTCTGCGGGGCATTTTCTCTACTGCAGAGGTCACGGCGGACCGTGCCATCCACGCGGTAGACCTGGGCTGTATAGGAAAGGCAGCTAATGGGGACCCTGCGAGTGGCTAAGCCGCGGGCTTCGTGCCGTGTGCTGCAGCTCCTGCCTCAGCTTCCTGCCTTAGGGCCCCTTGGTGATGGAAAAGAGAAAAGAGAAAGAAGGGACAGGGGCTACATCACGTTCCAGTAACGCATACACGGCAGAATGGTTTCTCGTTTCTAAAAAGGGAGAAGAGTGCTCGGTGAGCTTAAACTTCAGTAGAAGATATACAGAGAAAACTGACAAAATAAAAGTCCTCTTAGTAACCGTACAGGACTGGAAAGACTGGATAAAGATGGAACCATTTTGTCCTTGCCTTGACATTTCAATCGGTAGCCACATTATCACAGACCTAAACATGACATATCACAGACCTAAACATGACACCTAGTATTTTGTCATGTCATTTTGCAATCTCACTATTTCTGTATGCTTAGGCCTAAAATGTGCATTAAAGTTGGTAATTTTTAGATCATAATAAGGAAAAAAATCAAAGTTATCAACACCACTTTGGCTTCAAGAACAAATGCTTCTGGGAAAGGAACTCAGTCTTTTGAAGTCTGGCATCGGTTCTGTAAGCTCATCCCAGCCTGAAGCGAACATTCCCAAATGGCGGGAAAGGACTGCACTAAGGTAACTGACTAGGTGGGGTCGCTGCCCCTCCCGGAAGCTTGCTGCCGTTCACTCAAATTCCTACTGAGCTTGTCAGGGTGAAAAAAAAAATTGTCAATCAAAGATGATGATATAAAAATGAACCGAAGATTGAATTGAAAAGTAATTCTCTTTTCAAGTGGTTTGCAAATCTAGACGTTAAGTTTGGAATGAATGTGGTTAATGACCATAGCTGCGAGAGCTCTGTACCTGCTGATCGCTGGGATATTATTACACATTAGCTTGATTTTTCTGTCGACTCCCCATTTATTTCCCCAACGTGGTCTCATTACCTTTTCTACTTTGCTGCTGACCCTTGGCTATGAGTGCTTGCTTGAGGTTGTAGCAGCATTTTAACTTACATGTATTTTTTTTTTTTTAATGCATCTTTAGGTACAAGAGGCGTGATGCCTCTGTTTCTTCTTTCTCTTCTTCGTTAGGTCACAGGAGGTTTTAAGTGGTGGAAATCAAGCTTGTATTACCAGTGAAGAGCTGTTTTACAGGCAGCCTTCCTTACAGCAACTAAATTGCCCCCCAAAAAAGCTTGCTCGCATAATGAAGCTTTGAAGTAGTCACACATAGGCATTTATATTCTTTCTCTCATGAATGACTAATTTTAATTTTTTTTTTAAAGTAGCAACTCAGCTTGCTTTCGGAACCATTTAAGCTTAGCACATGATTTTGTTTTCCTCGGAAACCAACGACTCTTGATTATGAGATGGGGAAGGTTTGCATATTGATTTTTGCAGACAGTGGATAAGCTCCTGTCACATGGAGAGGCCTAGTCCTTAGCTGGCCACGTGATCTTGTGGAGAGTCTCTCCAGTGTCAGAGCCACAGTGGCTAGGTCTGAGAGCTCTGTTAGGTGTAGAGTGAACCCTGACCTCTGTGCAGGGCATGCTCGCGCCCGATGGAGCCAGTGACCTGCTTCCCATCGACCCTCACAGCTCAGTAAGTCCCTCCCTCAACACTCTTACAGGGTGCATGGAAAGATCTACTGTGGCCGAGACACAACTCTTTCTTTGTGTTTCATACAGGTCTGTAGAATGTTCTATCTGGACTGCCCTTTCCTGTAGGGGTGTGTGTGTGTGTGTGTGTGTGTGTGTGTGTGTGTGTGTGTGTGTGTGTGTTTCCTGCTTTCTGCTCTGTCCAGTGCCATCTCCGGTGAGATGCCCTACTGACAGACACTTTCCATTCGTGTCACTCTGTTTTTCATAGCACTTGTTAGGGGACGACACACTCTATAACTGTTTTTATCTCTTACCCTTTTCCCTGTTGGAACACATGCTTTATACATCTGTCCCATCCTTGTCACTGAGGAAGTGCCCAATAATCAGGAGAGCACATGTCAAATTTTGCTAGTGTTTTAGTAGAGGAAGCTCATCAAGTAGATTCAGTTAGATTAACTAAAACTCCTGAATCATCTTTGTAATAACCATGGTAACCAGGTGTAGCACTCAGAAACATACAGGAAACACACTCAACATGGAAGCCTGTGGTGACATCTACACTAAGTTTGTAACAATAAATTCGTTGCAGCAGGATCCAAGATTCCATCACTCAAAATCCAAAGTGTTCATACTTTTCATTGTGCAGGATGGGATGGGTCACTGGTAGAGAACTTTGTAGATATGAATGATCCACTTAAACTTAGTTATTAAAAAGCTTTAAACCCCCAATCCACGAGCTTATTAAATAACCCACAGAGAAGCAACTCAGGGACGGTTAGGCCTTGGGAGATTTTCTTCGTGTCAGGAAACTCCAGGCATCTTTCACATACTCTCTAACGCAGTCCCAACAGCTCTCTGATAGATTCTTACCACCGTCTACATTTTACAAGTGAAGAAATTAAAGCATGGAGATTAACTGATTTCCCGCAGTTGTTCAAATAACACATGGTAAAGCAGGATTTGAAGCCAGAAGATCTTGCTTCAAAATGATTAAAAAGAACACGTATGCAATATTTCTATGTGTGTATTGTGTATATGCAAATGAGTACATGTGTATATATCCATATGTGTACATGTATGTAGAGGCCAGACAGTGCATGTCTTCCTCAGTCATTTTTTTATCTTGTCTTTTGAGATAAGATCTCAGGGAACCTAGACTGGCTGGCCAGCATGCTCCAGAGATATGCTGATCTCTGCTCTCTCCCCCCTCGTGCTAGGATTATAGACACAGTACCACACCTGCTGTGGATCCAGACTCGTGTCCTGGGTTCCTCCAGCAAGCACATTAGTGATGAAGCCATCTCTCCACCCCCCAGTGGGACATATTTCTGATAGTTAGTTGGCAGTAGCTAGTGCAAACTCATAACTGAAAACTAACATGTACAGACTAACTCAAACCGGTACTGATGACTGAATTGTCTTTCCCCGAAATTGAAGAAGTCCACCCATCTTACTCTTGAACACTGGGAACTTGACAAATCTCTGAGCCCTAAGGATAGATGTCTCTGTGGAAATTAAAGTGACTGCTTTCTCTAAACTGTAGAAAAATGACAAATTCTGTAACCCCATTTAAATTCAATAAGAACATGACTCTCACATGATAAAACTGAAATGCATGGAACTGCATGTAACTCACTTCTGAAAATACAAAATTTCCATCCTTTTATGGCCTATAAAATTGCATATGTACCGATGTATAGATCAAATAGAGACATTGAAAAATAGTAATAGAAGTAAAAATATACTATAGTAAGTAAAAAAGAAATGTGCTTTTTTTTAATCTGGAAATTTGGGGCATTATCTAGAATGACATGGCATTTCAAAACAAGCTCTGACGAATGATTATAATTCATGTTGGCAAAACAAACAGCAAAGGGGATTTCCAGGAGAAGCGAAGATGCAGAACTAGGAAGATAAGAGCATGATTATGTTCAGTGTGCAGAAATTAAGCGCGCACTGGGCAGGCATCGCCGCCCCTCCAGCGTCCCTGCCTTGCCATAGCTTGTGGACACACCTCCTCGAAGCCACTGCAGGAATGGTAGGTTTGTTGCAAGCTTGCTCAGGCTGGATACAGCTGGATGCCAAGGCCCCTGGAGGTGTTGCTTCAACTTTGGGGGCTAGAAAATCTGGCTTTGTGCTCCTTCTTCAGTGTCTTAAAGAAGTGCATTCATGTGTCTCCAGAGGCCGTGATGGAACAGCGTCAGCAATGATAACACTTCTTACCTGTCTCAGAGGCCCTGATAGAATAGCGTTAGCACTAACGACGCCCTCTTCCACTGAGATTCCCTCCTTGGCTTTTAATCTCCTGATTCCCTTAGTCCTGATTAATGGGATCACTTCTCAAGATGTCTACACACTTCCCTATTTCATATTCTACTTGTGGGGATGTGCTTCTGAAAGAGAGGGCATACCACAGCTAGGATTATGAGAATAGCCCAAAAGATTGGAGTGCCAAGACTCTAAGAGTGAGAGACTTCAGCCAATATTTACTTAGAAGTTGAAGGATGTAAATGCTAGGACAGAAAAATCTAGTTAGTTACAACCTGCCAGTCCTTTCTAAATGTGATTTGTTCAGATTTAACAAAGGAAGTCTCCACACAGTACCCCAGGAGCACCTCTCACCATTGTTTGAACAATTTATTTATTTATGCTTAGGTTATATTTTTCAAAAAGTCTATGGTTTCTTCTTTGTTTACCATGAGTGGTGCTAGACAGACAGAGCACACTCTACAGAAGCACTTCACTAGAATTTTTCCTGTGGTAAATACAGTGTGTTTGTCAGGACAATAGTATTTACAAATAGCTTTGACCTTGTCTCTCTTGTTTTCTAGAAATTTGTAATAGTGAAAGGAAATGAGTACCCACCTGCTGCCTTCCTTCCTCACGAGCATTCAGTCTTTCAGAAGCACAGATCCAAGTGTCCTGGTTAGTTCTATGTCCCAAGACACAAGCTAGAGTTATTTGGGAAGAGGAATTTTCAGTTGAGAAAATGCCCTCACATAATTGTCCTGTGGATGAGTTTCTTAATTAATGGCTGATGTGGGTGAGTGGGCCAGCCCATTGTGGGTAGTGCCACCTCTGGGCAGATGGTTCCTGGAATACATAAGAAAGCAGGCTGAGCAAGCCACAAGGAGCAAGATAATAAACAGCATTCATCTATGGCCTGTTTCAGACCCTGCTTCCAGGTTCCTGCCCTGCTGTCCTTCGTGTGGGACAGTGATAGGGAACTGTAAGATAATAAACCCTTTTCTGCCAGCATTACTTTAGGTCGTGGTGTTTAATAAGAGCAATAGGAACTCTAACTAAGAAACCAAGCAACTGCTCTTCTTTGGAATTGTCAAATCTCCCTGTAGACAGTTTAGCCTTATTCCTCTTGTCTTAACCTTTGTAGGCTTTAGAATTCCGGGCTCTGACACATGCTAGCTGTGAGACCCCGATCAGGTTTTCAGTCTCTCTAAGCCCCTCACTAGTGGTAAGCAGTGAACTCTGAGTCTCATTTCATAGAAGTATCGGGAGGAGTACATGAGCAGCTTCATGAAAATGGTTGGCAGGCTGTGGCACATGATGGGGATCTCAATGGTTCTCTTCTGGCACCGTCCATTCCGGTTTATAACTGTAGTCCTAGAAATTCTCACACCCGTGTAATAATGAAATAAAATGAAATAAAAGTTTAAAGAGTGAAAAGGCAGAACCAAAGCATCTTTACACACTGATGACATGATCATGTAGCAAGTCCTTAGGGATATACAGAACAGCAGCTGACCACACAAATGAATGCAGCAATGTCTACTAACAAGGCCTGCATACCCAAATCAATCTATCTCTCTGAAAGTAGCAAGTGGCCATAATATGAAATTACAGATATTTCCAATTGTGCAAGAAGTACCAAGTACCCAAAAATCCTTTTTAAAAAAATGTACACAAGTTATAAAATGCAAACCACAAACAATATGAGAAAAATTAGACAGTTAGACAAAAATTATCTATGCATATGTATTTCTAATGACTAGATTGGAAAACTCAATATTGTTTTTCTAAAATCAACCTTTAGATTCAATGTAATATAACCAATTAACTAACTTTAAATATGATAACTAGACAGACAGGAGTTCCTAAAAGTTAGAAGTTGTGCTAATCAAAAGCAGGTACATAAACAAAGAAAAGATTAAACAAGCCTGGAATAAAACCAAAGACTTACAATTAATCTATAATAATCAAAAGAGTATGTTATTCGACTGGAAAAAAACAAATGAACCCTGAAAAAAGTTGTTGATCATGGAATGGTCCAAAAATAGATCCACATATGCCTTTGTGCAGTGTCATGTGAGTATGGCTTTTCCTCCAGAACTTCCTATATTCCCCCACCCTGGTGTTTTGAGAGATAATATGGACCTAAGAGGTGGGGTCTTATGGGGGGATGTGTAGGTGATGCCTTCAAAAGGGTTAAGGTTATGTTCATGGGACTTTGAGTTTTTGCAAGTGTGAGTTGTTCAAACTGAGTCCAACTCAATCTGTTCTCTGGCTTGCTCTCTCAAAATGCAGTCTTCCTCCTGGTAGTGTGATGTCACCACCATCTACCATGGTACCCTTACCACAACTGAGCTGATACAGATACTGTGCCTTTTAGCCCCCATAATTAGTGTAAGCTAATAGGCCTCATTTAAAGTAAAAATGCATAAGCCTTGCTTTAAAATGAACTTACACAACTTCAAGCATTTCAAGACAGAAATGGAAAACAGAGTAGAGCAATATGGTCCGTTTATTTTCAACAAAGGACCATGGAATCTCCATGAGGAAAGAAAGGTGAAGAAATGTTAACAGGACAACTGAAAACAGAAAGAAAGAAACTAACCTCCACATCACATACGACACAGAGGAACTAACTGGGGATAGTTCTTAGAGTACATGCAAAACAGGAAGCCTCACAAGCTCTTAAAGGAAGCAGAAAGGTGTGCTTGCAATTTTATGCTAGACAAAGGTTTCTTGTTGTTGTTGTTGTTTTTTTTTAATGTGGAAAATAAAAGTATGTAATGACAGACAGGATTTCCTAAAAGTTAGACGTTGTCCTGATCAAAAGCAGGTACAGAAAAACTGCAAAGGGTGGGTGTGTCTTCACGTATGATACTTCAGACAATCTTAAAGTCAAAACTGTACTTTAAAAGATACTAGTAAGAAAGGAGGGATGAAGGCACCAGGATGCAGCGGAGTGATAAGAGTGCCTTCTTAGCAGCAGGCACCAGACCCTGGGTTAATCCCCAGAGTGTGTGTGTGTGTGTGTGTGTGTGTGTGTGTCTGTGTGTCTGTGTGTGTCTGTATGTGCCTGTGTGTCTATGTGTATGTCTGTGTGTGTCTCTGTGTGTGTATGTGTGTGTGTCTATGTGTGTGTCTGTGTGTCTGTGTCTCTCTGTGTGTATACATGTGTGTGTGTCTATGTGTGTCTATGTGTCTGTGTGTGTGTCTCTATGTGTGTTTCTGTGTATTGTGTGTGTCTCTGTGTGTATATGATTATTGTGACATATTACGTATGTATACACATTATGCAGATCATTGTGCGTATGTTTGAGAACTTTAATAATTGCATAAAAGCAGAGTGGGGCTATAGAAATGGCTCAGTTGGGAAAGTGCTTGCCACAGGAACTTGAGGACCTGAGTTTGATCCCCAGTGCCCAGAGAAAAAGCCAGTTGAGGTGGTATGCACTTGTAATACCAACACAGATGAAGCAGACAGTAAGGATCAGTGGGGTTTGATAGTCAGCTGTAGTCAGTGTGTCCTGTATCCCATGAGACTACGTCATAAGCCAGAGGAGACAGATGAGGAAAAAAACCAGTGTTGACCCTCTGACCTCTACATACACACACACACACACACACACACACACACACTCATACAGTAGTATCAGTGTTCAATATCACTAGTCACTGGGGATGCAAATATAATCACAGTAACTGTTTCCCATTTACATTGGTTGAAATGTTACATTCTAGTGACCTCAAAAAGGTGAGCATGTGGAAACCCTGCACTAACTTTGAAGAGATGCTTCTGACAGCTTAGTGAATCAATGATCCCATTGCTAGTTGTGTAGCAGGAGACAAGAGTATTTGCTCACCAGAAGGCACTGCAGGCATGTCCAAAAGGCTCGAGCTATTAAAACTCAAAACTGGAACCCACTCAAATACTCTTCCATAGGAAAACAGATAAACTGTCTGATTTCCAAACCGAACTCTTTTAGTTTGTTTATGTAGTGGATTACATTGATGGATTTCCGTATGTTGAACCATCCCTGCATCCCTGGGATGAAGCCTACTTGATCATGGTGAATGATCGTTTTGATGTGCTCTTGGATTCGGTTGGCAAGAATTTTATTTAGTATTTTTGCATCGATATTCATAAGAGAAATTTGCCTGTAGTTCTCTTTCTTTGTTGGATCTTTTTGTGGTTTAGGTATTAGCGTAATTGTGGCTTCAAAGAATGAGTTGGGCAGTATCCCTTCTGTCTCTATTTTGTGGAAAAGTTTGAAAAGTATTGGTGTTAAGTCTTCTTTGAAGGTCTGGTAGAATTCTGCACTAAAACCATCTGGTCCCGTACTTTTCTTGGTTGGGAGGCTTTCTATAACCCCTTCTATTTCTTTAGGGGTTATGGGACTATTTAGCTGATCTATTTGATGCTGATTTAATTTTGGTATTTGGTATCTGTCTAGGAAATTGTCCATTTCCTCTAGATTCTCCAGTTGTTTTGAGTATAGACCTTTGTAGTAGGATCTGATGATCTTTTGAATTTCCTCAGTTTCTGTTGTTATGTCTCCCTTTTCATTTCTAATTTTGTTAATTTGGATACTGTCTCTGTGTCCTTTGGTTAGTCTGGCTAGGGGTTTATCTATCTTGTTGATTTTCTCAAAGAACCAGCTCCTGGTCTTGTTGAACAACTTATTGCTATCTGGTCAATGAGGATGTTTTAAAATCTTCATATTAAAGGAAAGAATCAAACCCCAAAGAGCCTGTTCTGTACAGCACAGCCTGTAAGAAGATGGAGAACAGGGGAAACATAACACCCGGCGGCCGAGGAAGTCTCTGGGACCAGGAGGGAACATCTAGAGTAATGGCTGTAATTTCTTTGGAGGGGTAATTAAATTAATTTGTACAGTTACCAGAAGATGCTGAAAATTACGTTTGGGTGGTACAAATTCCCTAATAAGGAAATAAGACGGGCCGCAGAGACGGGCCAGTGGTTAAGAGTGCTTGCTGCTCTTGCAGAGAGCCAGAGTTTGGCTGTCAGCCAGCTCACAGTGGTCTCCAACTGAAGCCCCAGCAGGCCCAGTGCCCTGTTCTGGCCTCTGTGCACGCTGCACTCATGTGCACACACTCCACACCCAACAAATCAAATAATGACAATAAAAAATAAACAGGACACCATACGTACTTTATGACCATGTATAGGAAGGGTAGAGCATAGGCCCTACGATCGCTCCGTGCTCTGAACAGCAAGCTTCTGAACTCCTAACTGAGGCTCAGTGGCCTGTGCGACTGGCCCTGGCCTGAGCCATCTACTTCCTGTTCCTCCCCGGTCTAACCCATGCCCTGGCTGCTGCCTGAAGCAGGCGGTTTCTCATTATCTAATTCAGAACCTTTTATTTCCTTCATTCCATTTTTGACAACTTTCATTTGTTTTTTCTCTTTATGCGTTTCCACTTGCCTTTTCCACCAGCAGAGCAGTCCCAGAGACTGGGAACTGTCCTTCTCAGCTTTGTGACCCTGGTGTGTCCCCTAGCATGTCACCTGGCTCAGCAGTTATTGAATGTATCAATAAATACATGAATATTAGTGTTGTCTCATATGCCAGTGTTGGGACTGGATGCTGCTGTTTGGACTGCAATCCTTAATCCAAACTGTAGACAATTTCAGTGTTTCTTCCCCGCATATCAAAGCCGACCTTTAACCTGGGTGACATGAGGTTTGGGCTAACATGGCGCCTCTTTTTGCTCCTGTTCCTTTGCAGTCTTTGGTCCCCATTTCCTCCCTAGGTGCAGCGTACCAGAGACGGCACTTAAAAGTATCCCTGATGGTAGCATTTCATCTAATCCTGTGGGCTCCTCACATCTGTTCTCTAACTGTTGTTGACAGAATAGCACACACGGACTGTTTGAGGGAGGATCATGTGAAAGTCAGTGATTTCAAACTGTCCTTCCACCATGGCAGGGAGGGCAAGGCGAAGCCGCCCGGTTCACGTCGTGGTGGGCCAAGAGGCAGAGGCTGCCAGAGTCCTGCTGGACTCCGCCTCGGCCTCAGCTCCAGCCCACACCAGAGGCAGTGCTCCCTCTCACTCACACCTAGAGTGTGCCTCTGTATAGTAAGTGGATCTTCAGCTGGCACTGAGGTTGAACTTCACACTCTTGTACACCATTAGAAAGGTATTTACACATACGTGGTGTTTTCATCTCTAAAACACATGTTTCCATACTACTACAAGAGGTAACACTCAGAAAAACAACATTTAAAAGGATGATATGGAAGTTCTAATCTATTTGTTAGGTCAGTTGTGTACAGTTGACGTGAAGGAGAGATCACAACATTGATGGGAAAGACCATGTGCAGCACTCGAGTTAGTGAGGTTGAAGCTTAATCCTTAGCTCAGATGATAGCTTGGGAAACTTTCCTCCTTTTTAGGCTAAATGATGTTATCCTTTAGTGCAAGAGGGATGCACCCTTGCCAGGGTGTCTAGAGTGTACTCTAAAATCATATGCTGGGTGTTTTTCCACATGATATAGGGACTACTTTATAGGTAATAATGAGATTATAGGTATTTTATAGGAATTAATGAGATTAATCAAGCAGAGATAGGAAGGAGGAGGCATGGAATTACTATAGGATGGACTATATTGGGTTCTTTGTTTGTTTTTTGCTTTGCTTTGGGTTTTGTCTTGTTTGAAACGGGGTCTCATTATGTAGTTCTGGCTTGGTTGGACTCACCACGAAGGCCATGTTAGCATCGAACTCACAGATATCCTCCCATGATTTTAAAAATAATTACACTACAAATATTAATAACAATTGCTTAAATGAAATGTCACTGTGAGGAATTAATGGTTATTGAAGAGCGGGTGTGTAATACATCCATAGGGAAGTTACTAAGATGGGGGCAGCCATCTATTTTAAGGGGAAAAAAAGGTTTTAAGAAAGCATCAATTTGACAGCACAGCAGCCCAGGATCGTTTGTGAATTTTCAGCCTGGCGTGTTACCTTAGAGACATAAAGGAAGCAGAACATAAAGATGAGCCTCTATCAGCTTGAAGCAAACCTAATCTCTGCGATCATGGCTGTGGTCTAAATCCATTACAGATGCTCAGATTTGGTGTCCTTGCTCTCACTGTGGGGTGACCTGAACAGTGAGCAGTAAACGTGTGTATTAAAATTCTAGTTGGGAGCCATGTGCTTAGGAAGTGAAGCCGACACCTGGTGCTTCCTGGCTGTCTCTTCACAGACTAGGAGCCTATGGAAAATGACAGGTGCACTTTTCGGGAAAGAAACCCATAATGTTTTTCTATTTAGTAGGTGACAGTATGTCCCAAGGTAGCACAAGCTTAAGGGGCTGGAACAGGCATGGTTATTAAAGGCTAACGGTTCCCAGTTCATACAAATTGAATTTTTCATAGGTTGGGGGACTGTGGAAATCTAGTGTAGAGTGATGAAATAAATTAGCATATTAAGTAAATTTATACATGCAGGCCTGTGAGCACTTTGAATTTAAGGAAGAAATTTTATTACTTCTTGAAAGAAAATGACAATTCTTCAGTTCTGTGTTCGAACTCCATGTCATAAAGAGCCTATTTGATAAATTATATCATTGTGATGATTATCCAAAGAAATGTACTTTAAATTCATGGGATATTCTCTCTCTCTTTCTTCTGCCCCCCCTGCCAGGATTACTGATTTAGGAAACATCAAAAGAAGATTGTATTTGTCAACAGTCCATAAGGAAGTGTCTTCAACACCTCTTCATGCAAAAATCCCACTCTTCATGATCAAGCGTAAAATCGTAAGTATCACATGAATGTTCCCTAAAAGAGGATTAAATTTAATTCCCAAGATTTTCATTCTGGGCCTTCTCTGTGAATAAGACCTTTTGTTACTTACCATGATGCTATTAAAACTGAATAAAATACACATCTTTCATCCTTGTCCCTTGACATCCACTAGGTAAAAGAATATTATTCAAATGCAATGTCACCAAAGTGTGAAGGAAGCACACTAGAGAGAGAGATGCCACCAGTTTTATCTGTTGGCCAGCCACAGGCTTCATGCAGGGGACCACATTTGTGTGGCACTGGAGGACATGCCATCAGAGAGGACCATGAACCCAGCACCCTAAGCAAAGGTTTTACAATCCACTTTCTGCCATGACAGTAAACACCTGAGAACCATGGGCTGCCTCTTTTCATGGAGATCAGGCGTGGGGAGTCATGGAGAAGGCCGTTGCCTACAGAGCCTTGGCCAAATCTCCCGTAGAAGCACCTCTACTCTATGCTTCCACAACCACCACCAACCCTGTCACTGCCATCAAGCCAAGAACAATCACCATGGGGCCAGCCAGAGATACCCTCCCCCCATCCACAGCCCCAGGCTAGACCAATCCTACAGGCCCACCCTTCATTCTCAGCTCTTCCAGGACTCCCAGGGGCAGCTGGATGTCCAAGGGTCTGAGAACCCCACAGCCCCGGCCTCGGCTCCATAAGCACAGGAAGCCCCGAGTCAGCTCCAGCCTCCCCAGTCTCAGACTGTGCTCCCCCACCCCCAGAGTGGTGTCCCAGTGCCTCCCTACAGCCCACACCCACCCCAGCAGCAGTGGGATACGGGCAAACTCCCAGCACCTTGCCCTGTGGCAAGGCGGATGTGGGATCCACGACCTTACAATAGGTCATCCTTGGAGACGTGCACATATGAGAACACCAAATGGACCCTGTAGATTATGTGTATAGTCATATGTAATTTCCGTAATTTATACATATCTCATATTTAATTATGCACATGTCCTAATTTAATATATATGTATGTATATAGGTAACTGGGAATTGAAGAAGACACCATCATAGATTTCAGAGGGGTACAGCACTTGGGAATGTGTAGGGAGTTGTACATTCAGTATTCATGTATAAAATTCTCAAAACTTAATAAAATTATAGTAATAACATTGCTAGTCTTAAGACATGTTCATTTCCTCGTCTGTAAAAGCAGATAATATGAAGTATATAAAGTGCTTGTACCACAAAGATGTTGGGAGCCTCAGAAGCATGCGTGGAGCGCAGTTAGCCCTGCAGAAGGCCACGGGAGCTGCTTGCACTTTGAGGGCTGCGGCTGTAAAGCCCATGGGATCATTGTCACTGTGCTCTCAGCCCTCGGGACCACCACACTCTGCCCTTCCCTCAGCTGCTCACCTGCCCTTGATTTAACGGTCCTGTTTACCTGCCTGCTTTCTCCATCAGACCATGCACATGTCCTTACTGAGCCTTTAGCCCTAGTTCATGTCAGTACAGGGTACACAGTAAGTACTCAAATGTCGTCAAGTCTTAACGTGCCTCCTGGTAAAATAAACAATGAGTGTTTTGCAGCCAAACCACATAGGCTTTATAATGTGCTTGGTGACTGCACAGTGCCCAGGAGTATCCCAACCAATGCTAAGAACTTGCTCATTCTCCTCCCAGTGCAACTATGATGAGGCAGTGATGAGTAACACACCGTGTTCCCACTGAGTCTCATTCAACTAAAGCTGAGGCGTGTCTTAAGGACAGTTTCTATCCAAGTAGCAGAGAAGCTAAGCACATCCCTTCCACCCAAGATACCATCCCTGAAGCACCACTACCTATAGTGAGAATTTTGGTTTCTTTAAAAAAACCCACTTATGTTGTGTGAATATGTTTTTGTTTTTATCACAGGTCTGGGATAAGAGGCTGCTTCATAGCTGGTGATTAAGATTTGCTCCATGCACTAGTGGGGGGCGTAATTTTTGCCAGCCAGCCACACATAATTTTAATTTAATTCTGGAGACTCTCAAGAGGGTATAAGTGGGAAAGCCCCGAGAGGGTATGGAGGCGGCTGCCCCTGCTTCTGCTGGTTTCTGATGCTGCTGGTTTCTTCTGTTGTATTTGCTGGATTGCTGGTTTGCTATTGCTGGATTGCTGGGTATTCCAATAATGAAGATTGGACTTGCCCCAGGATGCCTCTAATCAGCAGGAAGTAGTCTAAAGAGACCTGTGCCTCCTTTTCCCTTTAATGTCTTTCTTTCCAACCTAGTGTTGAGGAGTTAGAAGGGATTAGGTAGAATAAGGCGTGGATGGGTGGTAGATACAAACCCAACACAACAGCTAAAAAAGAAAGGAAGGAAGGAAGGAAGGAAGGAAGGAAGGAAGGAAGGAAGGAAGGAAGGAAAAAGAAAGAAAGAAAGAAAGAAAGAAAGAAAGAAAGGAAGGAAGGAAGGAAGGAAGGAAGGAAGGAAGGAAGGAAGAAAGAAAGAAAGAAAGAAAGAAAGAAAGAAAGAAAGAAAGAAAGAAAGTCAGCACCTGCCCACTGTTGGTATGATATCTGCCGAGGGTGGTTTTTAGTTTTCATTGTTGTTTGGTTGGCTTTTGTTTTGTTTTGTTTTTGTTTTGCCAAGTATTCACAGTTTTCTATCCATTATCATTTGTAGCTATCTTGATGGCAAACCTAATTGGGCATTCTACAAGCACTTCAGGTAACATTTAAAAGTTGGAAGACCTCATACAGATTCCTGACTTCTGGCCCCTATAGCCATCTCAGATTTCCTAATCTGAGCCCACGGCTTTTCTAAAGGAGCTAAATGCATGAGTTCTCTCAGTCCTTAAAGTGCACTAAGAGGCCTCCCTTTACTCATTGTTTCCTGGGACAGCCGTGACTCAAAATAGAATTGCTGGAGTGTTCACTTCTCCTTTGTTCTGTAGCTAAATCCTTTAGATACCAACAGGCAATAAAATTAAATTCTTATAGCCATACTGATCTGAATATTTATATATAGGCCATTTTCTCTTTCAATTATCTTTAAATGGTAACCTTCCAAATTTATTTTCCATAGTATTCTTAATTATAAAGATTCACTTTAACCTTTAAGTTACAGCAATTTATATTTTTAACTTGAGTTCTCAGTGGCAAGAACAATTTTAAAAATTAATAACTATCATATTAAACACCGGAAGTACCCACTTTGTCAGGACTCACTGAAATCCATTTCATTTCTTCTTTACCCAAAGTTCAGTTAGTTTCCATTGGTGTCAGATGTACATCAATGTCTTGCTACTGACATAACATGTGTTATAATGTCTAATAAATGAAATTTTTTGAGTGGGATGTTCAGTTATGAGATGTTATTTAAAACAAATCACTCACAGGAGAAAGAACAAAGCGATGTGGTAAATCACCTTGCTAATTCTTTAGCTGTCTTCTGACTCAGACACCTATTTTTTCTCATTTAAATGGATAAAAGACCCTGTGAACTGAATTCTGGTGACTTCCGTTATTGATTTTAATACAAGCTAGAGGTCTAGTATATTGTACCCAAAACTGCTTACAGACCATCTTGCCCCATTTTCTCAAACATCATGTTTCCTTCTGAGGCAATATTTGGATTTTTGAACAATATTTAATTTCTTTAGTACCACTGAATGAGAAGGGAATGAAAGTGGCGGGTGTACTCAGACCCAAGGTTATCTAATATTTATCAACTAGTCTTGTAACATCTTTATAACCTAGTCTCCACCAGCGTATTCATGGCAGTTATTTAAGGGTTATAACTGTTTTATCTCACCTACATGATGTCAGTCTTTAAATATCCATTTTTCTCTCTTTATTCCTGTCAGGCTAATACAGATGCTACATTTATTTGAGTGCTTGTTCTCTGATGACGTTGGGGGCTTGCGGAAGCCCTGCCAATCCAAAGGTAGTGTAGAAGCAGATGGACTATAAGGCCGCCTGTTCTTAATGCATATACACAAGCAGGATGTGTTGGGAGTGGAGTGTGGGCCTTGGGGCCTAACTGCAGGCATCCGGATTCTGGTTCTGTTGTGTTTTGACTGCAGACCCTTAGGCCAAGTCTGTGCATTTATCAGCACTTCAGTTCTCTTGTCAGTTAAGCAGGATCAGTGGTGGAACTTGCAGTAGGGTTGGTTGAGCTTAATGAGTTTTGTATTAGCAACGCCAAGCTCATAGTAAATGATCACTTAATAATAGGTTAAAAAAAATGTGCTGTTTTTTCCAGACGTGACCCCATTAACCTGTGCTATTGAAAATGAATGTCTGCACTGGTTTGTTTTAATTAAAGAAGTATTAATTTACTAGATGCATGTGAATCCAAAAACAAATATGCTCTTTCTTAAAGATAGTATAATACTACACAATTACTCATAGGAAACCAGGCCAAACAGCACTGCCATTCAAAGAAAATACCAGACATTGGCTTGTCAAACTGGAACTACTTACAAATAATTTAATTTCCTATTGGAACAGGATTTGGTGGTTTAAAGTAAAATTCAGAAGCTGGGTCACACTGCATTTACAGTATCCAATACACAATAAAAGATGTTTTAAAGTTGTAAAGTGAAAAAAGCAGTATGTACCATGCAGGGATGGGGACATAAGATGGAAGGGGCCACCCAAATGAGGACGTGTAGCTCTTTCCAGAGACTGAGTTGGGAAGCGCCTACTCTGAGAAGCTGAGCCTGAGCCCCTCTCAGAGGGTCAGCCGCAGCCGGAGTGCTCTGTGTCTGGTGCCCCGTGCTTACAGCTGAAGGGAAAGGGAGCATCTCTGAAAGTTTGCACGGTACTTTTCTAAGTTAAAGAAGAGAAAGCATAAAAAGAGACAAGCCATCTTTACCTAGGAATCCTGGAGACCGGCTCACACAGCTGATAATAAATCTCCGAACTAAGAAGAAGCCCGGCCCAGGGTTCACATTCTTCCGTGCCTTTATAGAAGCACAGCCAGCGCTCCCCAAACTGTGTCATAAAACAGAAAGGAAAACTTGCTACCAACCTCATTTTATAAAATTAATATTGCCCATATTAAAAATCAGATAAGAATACAAAGACAACTATGATTATAGGCCAGGCTACTGGTAGACACACAGGTGCAGCACTTCTCAGTTGAATATGTGCAGGCTGAATCCAGCGACTCATCAACAAGATCATTTACTGTGGCTGGGCTTCCTTCCAGGGATGATAGAATTACAAGACATGTCTTAGGGTTTCTGCTGCTGTGCTAAAACTCCATGACCAAAAGCATATGGAAAAAATGGGTTTATTTCATCTCAGAAGTTGTAGCATCTTATTCAGAGAAGTCAGGGCCGAATCTTAAGGCAAGAACTTGGAGGCAGAAACTGAAAGAGAGGCCGCCGCGGAGGAACGCTGCTTACTGCCTTGTTCCCCATGGCTTGCTCAGCCTGCTTTCTTATAGCATCCAGGACCACCTGCCCAAGGGTGGCACCTCCCAGGGTGAACTGGTCAGTCTGATGGGGGAATTTTCTCATTGAGGTTGCCTCTTCCAAAATGAATTTCACTTGTGTTACCTTGACATGAAACTGGCCGGCACAAGATATCCATCAATCAGATTGATGCAGGAAGGACCTTTGACAAAGTACAGTATTACTACAGGATGAAAGACCTAAAGAAAGTTGGACTAAGAGGAACAGACATCAGTATAAAAAGGGATAAGTATGACAGACCAGTAGCCAAAATTGTTATAAGTGAAAGCCAAACATTAAAATCTGCCTGGAATTAGAAATGAGATGAGTTTATCCTCTTTCTCCCCTCTGTTCCATACAGTGCTTGAAGGGTTAGCAGATTAGGAAAAAGGAAAGATACAAGAGAAAAGTCAAAGTAACTGTTTGCATATAATATAATCCTGTTTGTGAGGGACCCTAAAGAGTCTACCAGAAGACTTAAAATTGCTAAACCTGAAGTAGCAGAATATAAAACAGACATAGGAAAAGCAGTAATTTCTTATGGAACATGGAGGCAGAAAAGGCTCAAAGCAAAGGAATAAAAAGAACATGCTGGTGAAGCCACAGTGTCTGACTTGCGGTCATGCTATAGAGCAGGGTAACGAGAACAAAAAGCAAACCTGTGAATCACAGTACTGGGATCAAGGGCCTGAATTATTCCCACACAGCTACAGATAGCTCATTGTCTTAGTTAGGGTTTTACTGCTGTGAACAGACACCATGACCAATGCAAGTTCTATACAAGACATTTAATTGGGTCTGGCTTACAGGCTCAGAGGTTCAGTCCATTGTCATCAAGACAGAAAGAAGCATGGCAGCATCCAGGCAGGCATGGTGCAGGAGGAGCTGAGAGCTCTACATCTTCATCTGAAGGCTGCTAGTAGAAGACTGACTTCCAGGCACCCAGGGTGAGGATCTTAAGCCCACACCCACAGTGACACACCTACTCCAACAAGGCCACACCTCCTAATAGGGTAACTTCCTGGGCCAATCATATACAAGCCATCACATTCCACTCCCTGGCCCCCATAGGCTTGTTCAAACATGAGTCTATGGGGGCCATACTTAAACACAGCATAATGCAAAATACATTTAGTCCAACTTCAAAAGTCCCTGTAGTCTATAGCAGTCTCAACAGTGTTAAAAGTACAAAGTTCAAGGTCTCTTTTGAGATTCATCCAGTCACTTAACTGTAATCCCCCAAGCAAGACAGGAAACCAGCTGGGCAAAGTCTAAACTCTGCATCTCCATGTCTGATGACAAAGCAGTCTTCATATATCCAACTCCTTTTTCATCTTTGTTGACTTCAACAAGGTTCTTTCTCCTGGGCTTGTTCCACTCCCTGTTAGCAGCTTTCCTTTGCAGGCATCCTGTGGCTCTGGCATCTTTAAAATCTTGGGAACCCCAAGTTAATTTCAGCTTCACAGCTTCTTGTTCCAATGTCTGAGATCCACACATGATCTTCTGTGTATCTCCAAAGAGCTGGTGTCACTTCTCCAGCTCTGCCCTCTGTAGCACTCTAAGTTCAGATTGATCCACTCCACTGCTGTTCTTGGTGGTCATCCCATGGTACTGGCATCTCCAATATGCTAGGGTCTTCCACTGCAACTATGCTTCACCAAAGCCTCTCATAGGCTCTCTTCATGGTACAAAGCCTCAACTCCTTTGCATGACCCCTTCAGTCCTGGGCTGTCAATTACAACTGAGGGTGCACTTTCACCAATGGCCTTCCATGGCCTCTCACAGTACCAAGCCTCAGCTGTTCTTCATGATGCCTTCATGCCTTCAAAACCAGTACCACCTGGATGATTCTTACATGTTACCAAGTACAGCTGCAGCATGAGGAACACTTGGCTATCTCTGAAATACAACTTCTTTGTGCTCTCAGAAAACACTTCCCAGATTTCACCTCAGTGATGCTGGTCTTTTCTTAGTCACCACTAATTTCTTAGCTCCAGCTAACCAGTATTAGTTGTCCCAGTAGTCTTCTTATCCTCTTGAATATAAAGCCAGAGATACATGGCCAAAACTGCTGAGTTCTGCTGCTTGCAGGAGCTGGAACATTGACCCCTTTTCCCAGCTTCCCTTTTCCCAGCTCCTTCGCTGCCTAAGTTGGCTGTCCTGAATCTTGTTCCATAGACTGACTTTGAACTCAAGAGATCTGCATGCCTGTCTCCTAAACACTGGGTTTAAATGTGTAGTCCACCAAGCTTGGACTTAAGTTTTTCTTCACCTAAAATTTCCTCTGTTCTAGGCTGGCCTTGAACTCAAGATCTGCTTATCTTAGCCTCCTGGGATTAAAGGCTTGTACTACCATGCCTGGATGTAAATTTAGCTGGGTGGAATCTTGCTCCAAGATCACCACTCCCTTAATTCAATTTAATATCCTGGAATTCAGCTCCATTTCACTTCCTGGAGTCCCTTTAATACTCAAACTATATATTTTGTACTTTTCCTTTCTCAGCTTGCTAGGTTTGTTCAAAATTCTCATCAGACTTAACCAGAGAACAAAGTCTTTGTTGGGCTTTTTTGAGAATTCCTTTGCCGATGCAATTAATATAAATCTCTGTACCTTAGCCCTAGGCAGTCTCTTCAGACAATGGCAAAAAGCAGTCATGTTCTTCACCAAAACATCTCAAAAAGAGACTTTCAGCCACATATTAAAGTTCTCCACTGAAACCTCTTGGGCCATCTGGCCTACACAGTTCAAATCACCATCAGCACCACTGTCTTCCATATTCCAACTAGACTGGCCCAATAAGCCCCACTTAAAGCATTTCATGGCTTTCTAAATCCAAAGTCCCCAAATCCACATTCTTCCAAACAAAAGCATGGTCATGCCTATCACAGCAATACCCCATTCCAAATACCAACTTCTGTCTTAGTTTAGGGTTTTACTGCTGTGAACAGACACCATGACCAATGCAAGTTCTATACAAGACATTTAATTGGGTCTGGCTTACAGGCTCAGTGGTTCAGTCCATTGTCATCAAGGCAGAAGCATGGCAGCATCCAGGCAAATATGGAACAGGAGGAGCTGAGAGCTCTACATCTTCATCTGAAGGCTGCTAGTAGAAGACTGACTTCCAGGCAGCCAAGGTGAGGGTCTTAAGTCCACACCTACAGTGACACACCTACTCCAACATGGCCACACCTCCTAATAGGGTTACTTCCTGGGCCAATCATATACAAACCATCACACTCATTTTCAAGAAGGATGCTAAAAAGATGCATTGGAGAAAGATGGCTTCTTCAACAAATGGTAAAAGGAAAACTGGATATCTAAATGTAAAGGGGAGACACAACCCATATTGCTAATTCTATAGAAAACTATTCAGCCAGGATCAAAGACCTTCGTGCAAGACTTCAGTCCCTGACTCTGCCATAGCAGGAAACTTCAGTGCATAGGCATAAGCATGAACTTTCTGAAAAGAGCTCGAGGAGCTAAGATAATGAAAACTGGCAGATGAGGCTGGATGAAATTAAACTCTACCCCACAGAGGGAACGTTTGTATAGAGTCAGCCTGCAGAATGGAAAAAGAAAATCTTTCCTGGCTATAGATCTTGTTACAAGTATGGATCAGAGTTCGAAAAGCATCTACTGATGTTGCCAGGTTTGTAAGTCCCAAGACCAAGAGTTGTACCAGATCACAGAATAATAGAAATAAAAACAGTTCATTAAGAAAAAGAAAGGCATTCCCAAGGATTGGAGTGAGCTGGGAAAAGGCGCATCATCACCCTTTATCCGCCATGTGCAGAGCTCCCTCTTTCTCCCAAGTCTGTGCGGCCGGCACGGGACTCTGGCTGTGTGCTCCATGTCACCTAGGTGGGAAGGGTTCCCAGCCCTCTACCAACCGGCTTTCATGTAAGCTGCAGCAATCTCCAGCCCCCACTCTCCTGACAATTTGACCAAGGATTAATAGAGACCTAGAGTAGGTAAAGAACTGGGGTTCTCCTCACACTGGATAGCAAGAGATTTCTATCCACATAGCCATCCTCCCAGCCCAGTTGTTAATCGTAACCATCAGTGTGTGAGAAATGCCCGGGAGATGAGCAAAACACACTCCTCAGTGTGCACTTGAGAGTGGTTCCATAAAGTTTTGATCTTAAGGCCTCCGGCCTGATGGATGGTTTCTTGTATGAGGAAGTCGTGAGTCTGTGGCCTGTTTGTTGGGCGAGTGGATCATTGGTTGGAGGAGGTGGGTCTCTGACAGCACTTCACGGAAGGCTATGTCTTGCCCTGGCTCCTTATTGTCTCCTCTTCACTTCTGGCTGCAGTGAGGTGGACAGTTTTCCTCAACCTCGCCCTTCCTCATAGTGTTCTGCTTTGTAATGGACCCAGCAAATATGAACCGTTCTAAAATATGAACCAAAGTAATTCTCTTTTCTCAAGAATTTGTTATAGAAAAAAATATATTACTGGCATAATTTGAGAACTCTAAATGTGTACAAATTTAAATAAGAACTTGAAAATATATGAAAAACTAAAAGAAACAAAGGGGGAAAGCAAATACAGTGTAGCAAAACTGCAAGACTCCTCCCTTTATTTAATTATTCACTTTACATCCCAATCACAGCTCCCTCCCACCTCTCCTCCATGTTCTACTCTCTTTTCCCATTACCCTTTCCTCTTCTCAGAGAAGGGGACCCAACCCTGTACCAACCTACCCTGGCACTTCAAGCCCCATCAGTATGTCCTTGAGGCCAGAAAAGGCAGCCCAGGGTAAATGGATCCAAGGTGGGCAACAGGATCCAAGTTAGAGATCCCCCCCTCAACTTCAGTTGTTAGAGGACCAACAAGACCAAGGCTGCACATCTGCCACACACGTGTAGAGGGCCAAGACCCAGCCCCTGCACACTATTGGGTTGGTTCAGTATCTTCAAGTTCCCATGGGTCCAGGGTAGATGACTCTGTAGGTCTTCTTGTGGTGTCCTTGACCCTCCTGCTCCCACAATTCTTCCTCCAACTCTTCCACAAGACTCCCCAAGCTCCACCTAGTGTTTGACTGTGGTTCTCTGCATCTGTTTCCATCAACTGCTGGAGAAAGACCCCCAGAAGACAGTTATGCTAGGCTCCTGTCTGCAAGCATAGCAGAGTATCATTAATCATGTCGTGGGTTGGCTCTCCCCCGTGGGGTGGGTCTCAAGTTGTGCCAGTCATTAGCAATTCCCTCAATCTCTGCTCCATCTTTATTTCTGCACATCTTGTAGGTAGGGCACATTTTAGGTCTTAGGTTTTATGGGTGGATTGGTGTCCCCCTCTCTGCAACTAGAAGTCCTGCCCAGCTACAGGAGGGTGGCTACTTCAGGTTCCATATCCCCTACTGCTAGGAGTCTCATCTACAGTTATCCCACACATACACATCCTCTGAAGAGCCTCCCACAGCTTGTCTTAGAGATCCCCATCACCACCAATTTTCCTCTCTCTCCCAGCCCTCTCCTTCTTCCCCAGCTCTCCCCATACATGATAACCAAGCCCATACCCCTCCTTGTCCCCTTCCCACCCATTTTCCTCTCTTCATCTATTTCCAATGTCTGTTTTGTTTCCCCTTCTGTATGAGATTCAGGTATACTCCCTTGGACCCTCATTCTTACTTAGATTCTTTGGGTCCGTGGCTTATAGAATGGTTATGCTGTAGTTTATGTCTAGTATCCACTTATAAGTGAGTACATACCATGCCTGTCTTTCTGGGACTGGGTTATTCCACTATTAATGATATTTTCCAGTTCCATCCATTTGCACACAAATTTCATGATGTCCTTGTTTTTAATAGCTGAGTAATAATTCATTGTGTAAATGAACCACATTTCTTCAGTTGAGGGACACCTGGGTTGTTTCCAGTTTTTGAGTATTTTGAATTAAAGCTGCTGTGAACATAGTTAGACAAGTGTCCTTCTGGTATGGTGGATCATCTTTTGGGTATATGCCAAGAAGTGGCATGCCTGGGTTTTGAGGTAGAACTATTCCTAATTTCCTGAGAAACCACCAGACTGATTTCCCAAGTGGCTGTACAAGTTCATACTCCCATCAGCAATGGAGGAGTGTTACCCATTGCTCCACATTCTTGCCAGCATGTACCTCCACTTGAAATTTTGATCTTAGACATTTTGAAGGGTGTAGGAACCTCAGAGTCATTTTAATTTACATTTCCTTGATGACTAGGGGCATTTTTAATTAAGTTATTCGGTTTGTGGATGTGTAATTTTTTGAGTTCCTTATATATTTTGGATATTAGCCCTCTGTCAGATATAAGATTGGTAAAGATCTTTTCCATTCTCTAGGCGGCCATCTTGTACTATTGGCAGTGCTTGTCAGTTGTTGATCTTACTGCCTGAGTTATTGGTGTTCTGTTCAGGAAATTGGCCCCTGTGCCAATGTGTTCAAGTTTATTCCCCACTTTCTCTGTTGGATTTAGTGTATCTGGTTTTATGTTGAGGTCTTTAACCCACATGATCTTGAGTTTTGTGCAGGATAATAAATATGGACCTATTTGCATTCTTCTACATGCAGACATACAGTTAGGCCAGTACCATTTGTTGAAGATGTTTTCTTTTTTTCTATTGTATGGTTTTAGTTTCTTTCTCAAAAATCAAGTGTCCATAGGTATATGAGTTTATTTCAGTGTCTTTGATTTGATTCCATTGATCAACCTGTTTGTTTTTATGCCAATACTATGTGGGGGTTTTTTATTACTATTGTACTGTAGTACATCTTGAGATCAGAGATGGTAATACCTCCAGAAGATCTTTTATTTTACAGGACAGTTTTCACTATCCTGAGTTTTTTATTTTCCATATGAAGTTAAGAATTTCTCTGTCAGGGTCTAAAAAGAATTGTGTTGGAATTTTGATGGGGATTACATTGAAACTGTAGATTGTAGGTGGCCATTTTTGCTATTATGAATCTATGAAAATCTATGAAAATAGGAGATCTTTCTATCTTCTGATACCTTCTTTAGTTTCTTCAGAGATTTGAAGTTCTTGTCATACAGGCCTTTCACTTGCTTGGTTAGAGTTACACCAAAATATTTTATATTACTTGTGGCTTTTGTGAAGAGTGTTGTTTCTTTCATTTTTTTCTCGGCTTACTTATCAGCTACTGGTTGTTTTTGAATTAATTTTGTATCTAGCCACTTTGCTGAAGGTAATTATCAGCTTAGGAGTTTTCTGGTAAAATTTTGGCCGTCACTATCATTTCATCTGCCAAAACATATAATTCGATTTCTTTATTTCCAGTTTGTATCCCCCTTGATCTCCTTTGACTGTCTTATTGTGCGAGCTAGAACTTCAAGTACTGTATGGAATAGGGAGAGAGTGGTCAGCCTTATCTTGTTGCTGATTTTAGGAAAATTGCTTTATGTTTCTCTTCAATTAATTTGATGTTAGCTAATGCCTCCCTTTACATTGAATTTATAGTATTTAGGTATGGGCTTTGCATCCCTGGTTACCACAACACTTTAACTACGAAAAGACCTTGGGATCTGCAACTTGGAGCAGGGGCTACTCCACAGCCTTCTCTACACACGGGTCCTGCCAAGAGAGAGCTGGTCTCCCAGGAGCACTCTTACTCCTGGGTTTGGAGGTGAGCTTTCTACTTTCTCTCCAATAACTGTCCAGAGCAGGACGAGCTAGGAGCACATACAGAAGTACAGAGGTACAGAAACAGTGGAACAGTTGGGTCAGGATCCTTCCAGTCACTATCTGCACCCAGGACCTGTGGCTATTCCATAGCCTGCTATATAAAGGTCCTAGCAGAAGAGTGCTGGTCTCCCAGGAGTACTAACACAGGCTTAGAGGCTTAGAGGGACAAGCCCCAGCCAGAGACAGCAAGACCAACTAACACCAGAAATAACAAGATGGCAAAAGGCAAGCACAATAACCTTACCAACAGAAACCAAGGCTACTTTGGCATCATCAGAACCCAGTACTCATACCACAAAAAGTCCTGGATACCACAACACACCAGAAAAGCAAAATTTGGACTTAAAATCACATCTCATGTTGCTGATAGAAGACTTTGAGAAGAACATAAAAGAATCCCTTAAAGAAATATAGAAGAATACAGATAAACAGGTAAAGAACTTAAAGAGGAGACTCACACATCCCTTAATGAATTACAGGAAAACACAACCAAACAGGTGAAGGAATTGAACAAAACCATCCAGGATCTAAAAATGGAAGTAGGAACAATGAAGAAATCACAAAGGGAAAGAACTCTGGAGATAGAAAACCTAGGAAAGAGATCAGGAGTTATAGATGTAAGCATCACCAACAGAATTCAAGAGATAGAAGACAGATCTCAGGTGCAAAAGATACCATAGAAAACATTGACACAACAGTCAAAGAAAATACAAAATGCAAAAAGCTCCTAACTCAAAACATCCAGGAAATCCAGGACACAATGAAAAGGCCAACCTAAAGATAATAGAAGAGAGTGAAGATTCCCAAATTAAAGGGACACTGAAACTAATCAAAAAGAAACTGGGGAAGACCCTTGAGGACATGGGCACAGGGGAAAAGTTCCTGAACAGAACAATAGCTTATGCTCTAAGATCAAGAATTGACAAATGGGACCTCATAAAATTACAGTTTCTGTAAGTCAAAGGACACTGTCAAAAGGACTCCCTTAAAGAAATATAGACAACCAACAAATTGGGAGAAGATCTTCACCAACCCTACATCTGACAGAGAGCTAATAGTATCCAGTATATACAAAGAACTCAAGAAGTTAGACCCCAGAGAACCAAATAACCCTATTAAAAAATGGGGTACAGTGCTAAACAAAGAATTTTCACCTGAAGAACTTCGGATGGCTGAGAAGCACCTTAAGAATTGTTCAACATCATTAGTCACTAGGGAAATGCAAATCAAAACAACCCTGAGATTTCACCTCACACCAGTCAGAATGGCTAAGATTAAAAACTCAAGAGACAGCAGGTGTTGGCTAGGATGTGGAGAAAGAGGAACACTCCTCCACTGTTGGTGGGATTGCAACATGGTACAACCAATCTGGAAATCAGTCTGACTGTTCCTCAGAAAACTGGGCATGACATTTCTGGAGGATGCTGTTATACCACTCCTAGGCATATACCCAGAGGATTCCCCAGCATGCAATAAGGACACATGCTCAACGATGTTCATAGCAGTCTTATTTATAATAGCCAGAAGCTGGAAAGTACCCAGATGTCCCTCAATGGAGGAATAGATACAGAAAATGTGGTATATTTACATAATGGACTACTACTCAGCAATTAAAAACAATGAATTCATGAAGTTTTTAGGCAAATGGTTGGAACTGGAAAATATCATACTAAGTGAGATAGCTCATTCACAAAAGAACACACATGGAATGCAGTCACTGATAAGTGTATATTAGCCCAGAAGCGCAGAATACACAAAACACAAACCACATATCAATTCATTCCAAAGAAGGAAGGAGAGGGCCCTGGTCCTGGAAAGGCTTGATGCAGCATTGTAGGGGATTGCCAGGACAGAGGAGTGGGAGGGGGTTGATTGGGGAACTGGCAGAGGAAAGAGGACTTATGGGACTTAGGTGGAGGGGGAATCAGGAAAGGGAAAATCATTTGGAATGTAAACAAAGAATATAGAAAATAAAATAAAATAAAATAAAATAAAATAAAATAAAATAAAATAAAATAAAATGGCCAGTAAACATCTTAAACAACATAATAGAAGAAAACTTCCCTAACCAAAAGAAAGAGATACCCATGGACATACAAGAAGCCTACGGAACTCAAAATAGATTGCACCAGAAAAGAAATTCCTCCTGTCACATAATCAAAAATACCAAATGCACAAAACAAAACAAAACAAAACAAAACAAAACAAAACAAAACAAAAGAATGCTAAAATCAGGAAGGAAAAAAGGTCAAGTAACATATAAAGGAAGGCCTATCAGAATTATACCATACTTCTTGCCAGATACTGTAAAAGCCAGAAGATCCTGGGCAGATGTCACAGACCCTAAGAGAACACAAATACCAGCCAGGCTACTATACCCAGCAAAGCTCTCAATTACCATAGATGGAGAAACCAAGATATTCCATGACAAAAACAATGTCTTTCCAGAAATCCAGCCATTCAAAGGATAATAAAAGGAAAACTCCAACACCAGAAGGGAAACTACACCCTTTTAACAAAACAAAAAGAAGATAGCCACAACATAAACACAATTCCAACAACAACAACAAAAAAAATAACAGGAATCAACAATCACTATTCCTTAATATCCCTTGATATCAATGGACTCAATTCCCCAATGAAAAGACATAGACTAACAGACTGAATACATAAACAGGACCCAACATTTTGCTGCATACTGATCTCAGTGACAAAGACAGACTACCTCAAGGTAAAAGGCTAGAAAATAATTTTCCAAGCAAATGGTCCCAAGAAACAAGATGGAGTAGCCATTCTAATATCACATAAAATTGACTTTCAACCAAAAGTCATCAAAAAAATAAGGAAGGACACTTCATATTCATCAAAGAAAAAAATCGAACAAGAAAAACTCCTTGAACACCTATGCTCCAAATGCGAGGGCACCCACATTTATAAAAGAAACTTTACTAAAGCTCAAAGAACACATTGCACCTCACACAATTATAGTGGGAGACTTCAACACCCCACTCTCATCAATGGACAGATCATGGAAACAGAAACTAAACAGAGACACAGTGAAACTAACAGAAGTTATAAACCAAATGGATTTAACAGATATGCATCGAACATTACACTAAAACAAAAGAATATATCTTCTTCTCATCACCTCATGGTACCTTCTTCAAAATAGACCATATAATTGGTCACAAACCAGATACAAGATACAAGATTGAACAGATACAAGAAGATTGAAATAATCCCATGTATCCTATCACATAATCACAGATTAAGGTTGACCTTCAATAACATCAAAAACAATAGAAAGCCCACTTATAAATGGAAACTAAACAACACTCTACTAAATGGTAACTTGGTCAAGAAAGAAATACAGAAAGAAGTTAAAGACTTTTTAGAATTTAATGAAAATGAAGCCACAACATACCCAAACTTATGGTACACAATAAAAGCGGTGTTAAGAGGAAAAGTCATAGCTCTGAATGTCTCCAAAAAGAAACTGGAGAGAGCATACACTAGCATCTTGACAGCACATCTGAAAGCTCTAGAACAAAAAGAAGCAAATCACCCCATACTAGTAGATGGCAGAAAATAAACTCAGGGCTGAAATCAACCAAGTAGAAACAACAACAACAACAACAAAAAAAAAAAAACCAAAAACAAAACAAAAAAAAACGTTACAAAGAATCAACCAAACCAGGAGCTGGTTGTTTGAGAAAATCAGCAAGATATATAAACCCTTAGCCAGAATAACCAGAGGGCACAGAGTCAGTATGTAATTTAGCAAAATCAGATTTTAAAAGGAAGATATAAAAACATAAACCAAGGAAATAAAAAAAATCAGATCTATTACAAAAACCTATACTCAACAATACTGGAAAATCTAGATGAAATGGACAATTTTCTAGACAGATACCAAATACCAAAGTTAAATCAGGATCAGATAAATGATCTAAACAGTCCTATAACCCCTAATGAAATAAAAGCACTCATTAATAGTCTCCCAAACAAATAGAAGTCCAGGACCAGATGGGTTTAATGCAGAATCCTATCAGACATTCAAAGAAGACCTAATGCCAATACTCTTCAAACTATTCCACAAAATAAAAACAGGAAGGGACACTACCCAGTTTGTTCTATCAAGCCACAATTACTCTGATACGTAAACCACACAAAGACCCAACAAAGAAGGAGAAATTCAGACTATTTTCCCTTATGAATATCAATGCAAAAATACTCAATAAAATTCTCACAAACCAAATCCAAGAACACATCAAAATGATCATCCATCAGTATCAAGTGGGCTTCATGCCAGGGATGCAGGGACAGTTCAATATACAGAAATCTATCAACAAAATCCACTATATAAACAAACTGAAAAAAAAAACCATATGATCATTTCATTAGATGATGAAAAAGCATTTGACAAAAGTCCAACATCCCTTCATGATAAAAGTCTTGGAAAGATCAGGAATTCAAGGCCCATACCTAAACATAGTAAAAGCAATATGCACCAAATCAGTAGCCAACAACAAACTAAGTAGAGAGAAACTTGAAGCAATCCCACTAAAATCAGGGACTAGACAAGGCTGCTCACTCTCCATACCTATTCAATATAGTATTCGAAGTCCTAGCCTGAACAATTAGACAACAAAAGGAGGTCAATGGGATACAAATTGTAAAGGAAGAAGTCAAACTATCACTATTTGCAAATGATATGATAGTATACCCCAAAAACTCCACCAGAAAACTTCTAAACCTGATAAGCTACTTCAGCAAAGTGGCTAGTTTAAAAAAAAAAAAAAAAAACTCAAACAAATCAGTGGTCTTCCTATACTCAAAGGATCAACAAACTGAGAAAGAAATTAGGAAAACAACACCCTTCACAATGGTCACAAATAATATAAAATACCTTGGTGTGACTAATTAAGTGAAAGACCTGTATGACAAGAACTTCATCTGAAGAAAGAAACTGAAGATCTCAGAAGATGGAAAGATCTCCGATGCTTATGGATTGGCAATGTTAATATAGTAAAAATGACCATCTTGCAGAAAAACAATCTTCAGATTCTATGCGAACCCCATCAAAATTCCAAGTCAATTCTTCATAGAGTTAGAAAGAACAACTTGCAAATTTATCTGGAATGACAAAAAACCCAGGATAGCAAAAACTATTCTCAACAATAGAGCTTCTGGGGGAAATCACCACCCCTGAACTCAAGCTGTACTTCAGAGCAATCATGATAAAAATGACATGGTATTGGTACAGTGACAGGCAGGTAGATCAATTGTATTGGTTTTCAATACAATTGAAATCCCAGAAATGAACCTACACACCTATGGTCACTTGATCTTTGATAAAGGAGTTAAAACCATCCAGTGGGGGGGGGGGGAAGACAGCATTTTCAACAAATGGTGCTGGATCAACTGGTGGTTAGTATGTGGCAGAATGCAAATTGATCCATTCTTATCTCCTTGTAAAAAGCTCAAGTCCAAGTGGATTAAGGACCTCCACATAAAACCAGTTATACTGAAACTAATAGAAAAGAAAGTGGGGAAGAGCCTCAAGTACGTGGACACAGGGTAAATTTTCCTGAACAGAACACCAGTAACTTATGCTCTAAGATCAAGAATTGACAAATGGGACCTCATAAAATTGCAAAGCTTCTGTAAGGCAAAGGACACTGTCAATATGACAAAACGTAACCAATAGATTGGGAAAAGATCTTTACCAATTCTTCTTCTGATAGAGGACTAATATCCAGTATATACAAAGTACTCATGAAATTAGACTCCAGAGAATCAGATAACCCTATTAAAAATGGGGTACAGAGCTAAAAGAATTCTCAACTGAGGAATACCGGATGGCTGAGAAGCACCTAACAAATGTTCAACATCCTTAATCATCAGGGAAATGCAAATCAAAACAACCCTGAGAGTCCACCTCACACCAGTCAGAATATCTATGACCAAAGCCGTGGGTGACCACAGATGCTGGTGAGGATGTGGAGAAAGAGGACCACTCCTCCATTGCTGGTGGGATTGTTTGCTGGTACAACTACTCTAGAAATCAGTTTGGTGGTTCCTCAGATAAGTGGACATAATACTACCTGAGGTCCCAGGTATACCACTCCTGGGCATATACCCAGAAGATGCTCCAACCTGTAATAAAGACATATGCACCGTTATGTTCATAGCTGCCATATTTATAATAACCTGAAGCTGGAAAGAACCCAGATGTCCCTCAACAGAGGAATGGTACAGAAACTGTAACTCATTTATACAATGGAGTACTACTCAGCTATTAAAAACAAAGAATTCATGAAATTCTTAGGCAAATTGATGGAACTAGAAAATATCATCCTGTGCGAGGTAACCCAATCACAAAATAACACACATGGTATGTACTCAGTGATAAGTGGATATTATCCCAGAAGCTCAAAATACCCAAGATATAATTAACAGACTACATGGAGCCCAAGAAGAGGGAAGACCAGTGTGGATACTTTAGTCTTTTTTAGAAGGAGAAACAAAATACCCATGGGAGGAAATACAGAGACAAAGTATGGAGCAGAGACTGAAAGAATGGCCATCCAGAGACTGCCCCACCTGGGGATCCATCCCATTTACAGTTTCCAAACCCAGACACTATTGTGGACAACAGGTGCTTGTTGACAGTAGCCTGATATAGCTGTTTCATGAAAGGTTCTGCCAGTATTTGACAAATATAGAAGTGGATGCTCTCAGCCAACCACTGGACTGAACACAGGGTCCCCAATGATGGAGTTAGAGAATGGACCCAAGGAGATGAAGGTGTTTGTAGCCTTATATGAGAAACAACAGTATGAACCAATCAGTTACCCCAAGAGCTTTCAGGAACTAAACCTCCAGCCTAAGATTACACATGGAGGGACCCATGGTTCCAGCCACATATGTAGAGAGGATGGCCATGTTGGACATCAATGAGAGGAGAGGCCCTTGGTCCTGAGAAGGCTCATTACCCCAGCGTAGGGGAATGCCAGGACAGGGAAGCAAGAGTGAGTGGGTTAGTGAGCAGGGGGAGAGGGGATAGGATAGGGGGTTTTCTGAGGGGAAACAAGGAGAGGGGAAGCATTTGAAATATAAATAAAGAAAATATCTAAGAAAAAATGAAAGGGCATTGGATTTTATCAAGATTTTTTTCAGTGTCTAATGAAATGATCATGCAGTTATTTTCTTTCAGTTGGTTTATATGGTGAATTACATTGATGGCTTTTTGTATGTTGAACCATCCCTGGATCCCTAGGATATAGCCTACTTGATCATGGTGGATTATGTTTTTGATGTGTTCTTAGATTCTGTTTACAAGTATTTTATTGAGCATTTGAGAATCAATGTTCTTAACTGAAATTGTTCTAAAATTCTCTTTCTTTATTGAGTCTTTGTGTAGTTTGGGTATCAGAATGACTGTGGTCTCATAGAATGAGTTTGGCAATGTTCCTTCTATTTCTATTTTGTGGGATAGTTTGAGGAGTATTGGAGTTATCTCCTCTTTGAAAGTCTGGTAGGATTCTCTCTAAAACCATCTGGCTCTGTTCTTATGGGGGTAGGGAGAATTGGGAGACTCTTGATGATTGCTTCTATTTCCTTTGGTATTATAAGAGTATTTAAATTGTTTGCTTGTTCCTGATTTAATTTTAGTAAGTGGAATCTGTCAAGAAAATCATCCATTTCCCTTAGATTTTCTTTTTTTTATTCTTTTTTTTAATTTTCTATATTCTTTGTTTACATTCCAAAGGCTTTCCCCTTTCTCAGTTCCCCCCACACACCATAAGTCCCATAAGTCCTCTCCCCCCAACTATTCCCCAATCACCCACCCCCCACCATTTCTCTGTTCTGGATCTACAAAACTGGATCCAATCTTTTCAGGCCCAGGGTCTTCTCCTTTCTTCTTCTTGGGAATCATTTGACTTGCTAATTGTGCCTTGAGAATTTAGGGCTTCTGGGCTCATTAATATCCACTTATCAGTGATTGCATTTCTTGTGTATTCTTTTGTGATTGGGTTAACTCGCTTAGGATGATATTTTCCAGATCTAACCATTTGCCTACAAATTGCATGAATTCATTATTTTTAATTGCTGAGTAGTATTCCATTGTATAAATATACCACATTTTCTGTATCCATTCCTCCTTTGAGGGATATTTGGGCTCCTTCCAACTTCTGGCTATTATAAACAAGGCTGCTATGAACATAGTGGAGCATGTGTCTTTATTGTATGCAGGGGAATCCTCTGGGTATATGCCCAGGAGCGGTATGCCAGGGTCCTCTGGAAGTGTCATGCCCAATTTTCTGAGGAACCGCCAAACTGATTTCCAGAGTGGTTTTACCATTTTGCAATCCCACCAACAGTGGAGGAGTGTTTCTATTTCTCCACATCCTCGCCAGCACCTGTTGTCTCTTGAGTTTTTAATCTTAGCCATTCTGACTGGTGTGAGGTGGAATCTCAGGGTTGTTTTGATTTGCATTTCCCTGATGACTAATGATGTTGAACATCTCTTAAGGTGTTTCTTGGCCATTCGAATTTCTTCTGGTTCTAATTTTGTAGAGTACAAGCTTTTGAAGTCAAACCTATTGATCTTTGGATTTCTGTAGTGTCTGTTGTTATCTTGCCCCTTTCATTTCTGATTTAGATACTGTCTCTCTGTCTTTTAGTTAGTTTAGCTAAGTTTTGTCTATCTTGTTGCTTTTCTCAAAAGAACAGTTCTTGTTTTCATTGATTCTTTGTTTCCAATTTATTAATTTCAGCTCTGAAGTTGATTATTTGCTACCATCTACTCCTATTGTGTGTGTTTGCCTCTTTTTGTTCTAGAGCTTTTAGGTGTGCTTTTAACTTGCTATTTTGAGATCTCTTTATGAGAACAGTTAGTGCTATGACCTTTCCTCTTAGCATGTTTTCATTATGTCACATAAGTTTGGGTCTGTTATACCTTCACTTTTTTTTTATTTCTTTCTTTAATTCTTTCCTGACCACTTAATCATTAGAGTTGTTCAGTTTCCATTAGATGTAGGCTTTCTGCTATTTTTGTTGTTATTGAAGTAAAGCTGTAATCCATGGTAGTCTGACAAGATACAAGGAGTTAATTCAATTTTATTGTATCTAGTGATACTTTCTTTGTGACTGAGTGTATAATCAATGTTGGGGAAGGTTCCATGAGGCTCTGAGGTTTCAGTGAAATGCTCTGTAGATACCTGTTAGTTCCATTTGATCCATAACGTCTATTGGTTTCATTATTTCTCTGTTTAGTTTCTGTCTTGATGACAATGGTGATAGTGAGGTGTTGAAGTATCCCGTTATTAATCTGTGAGGTTCAATGTATGATTTAAGATTTAGTAATGTTTCCTTTATAAATGAGGATATCCTTGCATTGGGGTCATAGTAGTTCAGAATTGAGATGTCATCTTGGTGGATTTTTCCTTTGATGATTATGACATATCCTTCTCCCTCTCTTTTGATTAATATTGTTTGAAAATCTGTTTTATTAGATATTAGGGTGGCTACACCAGCTTTTTCTTGGATATGTTTGCATGGAAAACATTTTTTCGAGCCCTTTACTCTGTGATAATGTCTATCTTTGTTACCGAGGTATGTTTTTTATATGCAGCAGAATGATAAATCCTGTTTTTTTTTTTTTTACATCCACTCTGTTAGCCTGTGTCTTTTTAGTGAGGAACTGTGACCACTTATGTTGAAATATATTAATGACCAATGATTTTTAATCCCTGTTATTTTAATATTTTAATGATGGGTAGTGAGAGAGAGAGAGGGAGAGAGAGAGAGAGAGAGAGAGAGAGAGAGAGAGAGAGGAAGGGAGGGAGGGAGAGGGAGAGAGAGAGAGAGAGAGAGAGAGAGAGAGAGAGAATATATGAATTTTGGGTTTGCTTTTCCTGATGTAGAATTATTTATTTCATGTGTTGTCTTGGGTATAGTTAGCTTCCTTGTGTTTTCCTTCTACTATCTTCTGTAGGGCTAGATTTGTGGATAGATATTGTTTAAAACTTTTTCATGAAATATTTTGTTTTCTCCATCTATAGGGATTGAAAGGTTTTCAGAGCACAGTAGTCTGGGCTGATATCTGTGGTCTCTATACAGATGTATGCCCAGGCCCTTCTAGATTTTAGAGTCTCTGTTGAGAGCTGAGGTGTAATTATGATAGGTCTGCCTTTCTGTGTCACTTAGCCTTTTACTCTTGCAGCTTTTAATATTCCTTCTTTGTTCTGAACTTTTAGTGTTTTGATTATAGCAGGAAGATTTTCTTTTCTGGTCCAATTTAATTTCATGTTCTGTAAGCTTCTATGTTTATAGTCATTTCATTTTTTTTTTTTAGGTTGGGGAAGTTTTCTTCTGTGATTTTGTTGAGAACATTTTTTTGGATCTTGGAGCTGGAATTCTTTGCCTTCTTCTATTCCTATTATTCTTAGGGTTAGTCTTTTTATAATATTCTAGATTTCTTGGATATTTTGCATCAGACACTTTTTATAGTTAAGATTTTCTTTGTATCTTCTATTTGTATCTTTCTATTGTATCTTCTATACATGAGATTTTTCTCTTCCATCTCCTGTATTCTTTTGTGTGGTGTGTGTGTGTGTGTGTGTGTGTGTGTGTGTGTGTTCCTGTCCTTTTTCTTAGGTTTTTCCATCTCCAGGATTTCTTCAGTATGTGTTTTCTTTATTTCTTCTCTTTCCATGTTCAGGTCCTGAACAATTTCTTTACCTGTTTGATTGTATTTCTTCAAGTTATTCCTTTATTTCCCTTTAAAGGCCTCTATTGTCTTTCTAAGAGTGCATTTAAAGCTCTCTTCCTGTGCGTCAGCTGTGTTAGGACATCCATGGCTTGCCGTAGTGACATAGCAGGACCTTGCTCTTGCTCTTGTTGATTGTGTCCTTACACAAGCCTTTACTGATCTGATTGTCCCTTATGTTGCCTAGATGTTCCTGATGCTGACAGGCCTCCTCAGGGAGGCAGAATGAGCCTTGAGCTCTTTCTCAAGACAGGGGAGTTCAGGGGACAGCACCTCTCCTGGCTGAGCCCCAGGTGGAACTGAATATTCCTGTGTGGCTGCTGATAGAACTTAAGGGACTGGGTGCATCGCACCTCTGCTGTGCCCCAGATGGACCCATCGGGCTGGGTATTGGCAGGCAGTGTTCTAACCTGCGTGTACCTGGGGCCAGGCTTCTGCTGGGGAATAATTACTGGGTTTAGAGCTGGGGGTCAGGTGGACAGCATGCAGCTCACCCCTGCTGCCTGTCCTACTCTTCTCTTTAAAACCATTAGAAAATCAGGACGACTGTATGCTAGGCAAGTGCTGTCAATCAATCTGAATTGACATTTCTTAAAAAGTTTATCTAATGACTACAGAATATACATTGTTTTCAAATGTACATTGAATGTTCACTAAGATTTTTTAAATGTGAATCTCAGAAACATACTGATGATGACAGATAGTCTTTCCACTGTCAGATTTTTTTCTGTTGCCTATGAATTAAACTCTAACAAATGTTTAAGGTTAATAGTTCTTTCCTGCTACATTAAAGTTGTATATAGGAATGCAGTAATTAAAGATTGATAAAATGCCAAGCAGCATAAGGACTTTAATAATGTATAATACCACAAAGAATAATGAAAACATATTTTATAAAGATCAACTATGATTCATATAATCCTCTTGTTAGGAGTAAAGAGTTTATCCTCTTTCCCAGAAGTTTGTAGCATACTTCATAACATTTTTATGAATATCGGTAGTTTGTTAAAGCTTATAAAACTTATATCCTTTATAAAATTGTCTAATCTAGAATACATATGAATGTATTTCCACTTGCTCTAGCCAAGGTGGATTTGTGAAATATTTCTCCATTTTTTCCTTAGGATCCACCTTCTTGGTGATAGATCCATGGAAAAAAAGTTTCCAATTCTCAGACATTTGCTTAATGATTAAGCAAATGATTAATGATTAAAAGATGAAAGTGTGTATGTGCATGCATGTGTATGTGCATGAAGGCATGAAGGCTTTTGTGTATATCCATGCATGCATGGACACAAACCTGCCATCTTCTTTTTTTTTTTTTTTTTTTTTTTTTTTGGTTTTTTGAGACAGGGTTTCTCTATGTAGCCCTGGCTGTCCTGGAACTCACTCTGTAGACCAGGCTGGCCTCGAACTCAGAGATCCACCTGCCTCTGCCTCCCAAGTGCTGGGATTAAAGGCATGCGCCACCACACCCGGCTAACCTGCCATCTTCTGTTGACAGCTTCCCAACAAGCACAAGTCAGGTCGAGTGAAGAAAAGCATTATTCCTGTCATGGACACGCACTGCACTGGTTTCCTGGGACTCTGAAGGAGGTTGACTCTAGTGCCCCAGCAGAGCTGGCAGTATGGCGCACAGCAGAGTTCAGATAAGCAGGGAAGAAGGAAGGGCCCTGTACAGATAATTAATAATGTTCGCCCTGCGGGGACCCACCAGGCCTCTGCACCGAGTCGCTGCGGGTCGGACGGGTCCGCTCAGCATGGCTATAATGGTTACCATTCAGCCAGTCCCTTCTAGCTCGCTCTCACAGTGTCCCAGCTGTGTCTCCTCTCCACCATAGACCCTGTAAACGGTGGGAGTCCCACGCTTCTGCCCAGCACCCACTCCTTCCAAGTATCCAGTAAAGCATGACTCTTAAACTTGAATAGTTAACCAAATACATGTATGTATAAGAAACTCCCAATTTCATAATGCCAATTTACAATGATGAAGGTCTTATCCCTATTTTTTTTTTTAAACTCTCCAAAACACCAGAAATGCGTCTAAAGCCATCTGGATAGCCGAGTCTCTCCTGCTCTGCTCTGCTCAAGTGGGGTCCCCTCTCTACAACTCCTAGCTCCACCCCCTATCTCCCCATCCAATCACTGTGCTGATGAAACTGGACAGGAAGGTTTCTGCAACTGGGCCTGGGGTGAAGTAATGAGCATATTCACCTGTCCGCTGGACCTGGCTTGTGCCTTGTTTACAACCAAACTGAGTGACAGCTTCGAGCCTTCCCAGAAATAGGAAACTGGGGAGTCATTTAACTCAGAATGTAAATGGGGGGACAGGTGTGCAGTGGAAGGGAAAGCCGTTACACAGCATCATTAGCGTCATCGTGTATAACTCAATAAAATCTCGGAATGTGAAGTGCGAGGGGAAAGAGAGAGAGCAAAAGACAGTCCAGGGAAGGTGAAGCATAGGAAGCAAGTTCTCCTGAAATAGGGTCACGGGTGAGTTCATTTTTGAAACTGATAAAAAGTAAATAAATCATGGCGAAGAGAAACAGTTACTGACTTAACAGTATGCGCATGTATGGCGGTGATTTAAATGGTTTTTAAGTAATGTTTTCTCAACTAACTGCACTAGCTGGTTTTATGTGTCAGCTTGACACAGGATAGAATCAATAGAGAGAAAGGAGCCTCAGTTGCAGAAATGCCTCCCTCAGTAAGGCATTTTCTCAATCACTGATGAGTGAGGGAGGGCTGCGCCCCTTGTGGGTGGAACAGTCCTTGGGTTCTCTAAGAACGCAGGCTGGGGCAGCCAAGGGAAGCAAGCCAGGGAGCAGCACACTCTAGTCCAGGCACCAGCTCTGGTCTCCAGTTCCTAGCCCTGCTTGAGTTTCTGTCCCGGCTTCCTCTAGTGATGGACTACGATGCAGAAGCTGTGCAGGCCCGTTCCTCCACTGCCTGGTTTTCGTCATGTTGTCCCCAGCACTGCAGTAGAAGCCAGGACTAAGACACTAACCCATCCTAACCACCCCGCTCTGGTAACTGTGTAGAAGTAGAAGCCACATGTCTGCATCTTCCTGAGACAGAGGACTTAGGTGTGTTTATCTTGTGTGTAATGTCTGCAGAGGTGAGGCCAGTGCCCAGCACTTAATACTTACACAGTGTTTTTGAGGGAAGAATTAGTTTCATTCCTGGTGGCTTAAACTAGTTACTGAGAATACGGGCGTGTTAAGTCTTTTAGGAAAGGAACTATAATCTACAGAACAGTACTGCTTGCATAATCCACTAATGGATAAAGAAACCCACTTACATTCCCTATGATCTGGACTTCATCAGTATCCACCAATGGGCCCATCTATTGGATTTGTTTCTTATATTCTAATAATTCCCCTGTCAGCCTTCTGACCGGCCTTCTGACACCATACCTGCATGACTGACAGTAAGCTTTATTCTGACCTAGCTGCAACTCATTCCAACAGATCTCCGTCACTCAGAACATTCCTACGACGGAGCTGACCAAAACTTCACTTCCCAGCTCTGCATTTGCACATTATAGTTGCAGAACTTCAAAAACCTTTGCCTTGTAAAGAACCTCAGGGCCCCTTCCTTGCCCTTCCTGGGTCTTCACAGATTGGCCCCACAAACTTTAGCCACTCCCTACCCCAAAAAGCCCTCCCCTGCCCATGTCATAATCCAGCGTATTTGCATTATCCAGCAACACTCACACCCTCTTCCTCCCTAGGTAACCCCAGGCTCTGTATTCAAGCGACCATGGCAGTCTGCTGCTTACTGCTGACATCTATAACACATCCCTTTGGTTTAATTAGTAACTCTGTACAATTTCTTACTGATTTGTTACTGAGTCAATCTTGGGCTTGCCTCCATCTTAAAATCAATATCCTTCCTAGAAAAGGTCTTAATTATAAACTCCTTCTAAAAACCATTGAAGACTCAAATAGTGGAATATGGAAGTTTAATACTACTTTTGTCTTAACTTCAGAAATTATTTTTCTGCTTTTATCTTGCACTCTTAAATGTGTCTTGATTTCTCAGTAATGGTTATTTTTCCTCTTTCTTTATTCAGTTAGACCACAGAATTCATTTGATGAAGTACTAAGGGATCTAACTGTGTAATGGGCTGGAATTAGTACCTGCGAGGGTACTTCACAATTGGCACATGCCCAGCATAATCACAAGTCCTTTAGAAGAATCTATTTCTGTGTAATAGGTTAATTGGTTGTAAGTAGATAGTACTGGGTACCATTTAACCAAGCATCTAATTTAATCCCTACCCTTTAAAAATCAAAACTAAAGTATCTAATTGTAATCAAATTAATCCCCTTGAAAAAAGCAACAGGCTATTTATCTCTAATGTTGAGGCTTAACGCGATGCAAAGCACTTGCCTTGAGCGCCCCACTCGCATGGTGCCCACAGACAAGAGAGCTGTTTGCCCAGAACTGCCACCGTGTTCCAGACCGGAGTGCCACAGTCAGGTGAACAGTGTGTCGTTCAGGAGAAGGCGGCAGTGGAGGAGAATCAAGGCCACTTGAGGAAAACTTAAACAGAAGGGGCAGCTGGCGCCGCTGTGGTGCGCTGGGAGCCCTGCTTCAGCGCCGCCCACGGAGGGCACTAATTTGCATCTGCTTCTCTTGGTCTTAGTGGTGCAATCTGTGCATTGACCTGGTCGCCTTCACCAGTGAGATATTCAAAGGAGCCGTTTTCCAGTCGTTGGACGGAATCATCGTCTCTGCTAACTGTAAGCTACGAAAGATCTTCACTTTAAAAGCAAAGCCTCAAGAGACGGCTGATAAAGACGGTATGCTTTCTTTTCAGGCTTGGGGGGGTGGTGGGGCTCTTCTTTAGGAGAAATGTAAGACATAAATGTTAATTTAGAATAAAAATGTAAGTTATAGACATAAAAGATTTCTACATTGAAAACAGTTTCGGTATCGGCTAGACTAATCTGTAGTGCCGCCCGCAGCGGGCAAGCCGTCCTCCGCCCACGGTTGGCCCGCATTTCTGTGGTCCCCGCCATGCCGGCCCTTCTGCAGGAGTCAAGACAGACACTCAAGCTTAAATGCCTCGTGCCTAGAAGTGTGGAACAGGTTTCCATGTTTAATAATACCCTCTTGTATGCTCTCCTTGGAGAACCGTCTTAGTAACTGGGTTGTTGGATCGGGGGTTCTTGTGCTAGTCTAGATGTGAGCCCTCTGTAGGAGTCACCGGTTCTGCAGGCTGAGTGTTCACTCAGGCCACTGTTGGCTTTGGAGTGTGAGCGGCTTTTTTAATTTTATGCAATTCTATTTCCCTGTTCTTGCTATTGTTTCCTGGACTCACTGAGTCCTTTTTAGAAAATTCTTGCTGATGCCTGTATTTTGAAATGTTTTCCCAATATTTTTCTCTAACTACTTTAAGCATTCCATTGATGTCCTCTGTTAATATTTGTATAGTTTAGGGATCCAGTTTGACTTTGTTTGTTTCTTTGTTTTTAATTTCAAAATACTTTTATTTTAAGCAGTTTGAATAGTATCCATTTAGGACATTCTCACATTGCACCATTTCACGTGTAGATAATCCTGTTTTCTCTGTAACATTTTTTGAAGAGGCTGGGGTTTTCCCCCCTTTTTTGTGATTTGGGCATCTTTGTCAAAGATCATTTCGCTAAAGTTGTCTAGGCCTAACTCTGACTCCGCTGTCTGTGCTGTTCTCGGGGTCTGTGAGTGTGATTTGTGCCGTGCAGTGTTAAAGGCAGACATGGTGACAGCAGTGTCACCACTGCTCACTGGCTGCTAGCCCCGCTCTCCGCTCGGGACTGCTGGGTGTCGGTGTCCTCCGTGTGTGCCATGCTAATTTTACAATAGTTTCCCCAGCAGAGCGCTCTCTCTCCTTTCCTCCCTCTCTCCCTCCGTCTGGGTGTAGCTGCACACACGCTTATGTACACATGTGTGTGTGTGTGTGTGTGTGTGTGTGCATCTGCATGGGTGTGCACATGTATGTGTATTTAAAAGAAATTATTATTTCAGCTCACTGTGAAATGGTAACAATGGTTGTTTCATATCTGAGATATTGAGAACCAGGTAGTTGCTTTGTCCTTGAGACTAGGTCCCTTTTTAATTGTGTAGTCCAAGGTAGCTGTTCTACGTGAGAAAAGCCAGCAGCCCAGGAGTTGCTCAGTCACATGGGCTAGGTGTCTTATCAGTCCCAATCTGGCAAAGAACACTTAGAGTAGAGGTCACTGGTCCTCAGTCAGTGACAGAAGCTTGGACATGCTGACTCTAATAGGAGCAAAGGAATTGTCATCTTCACCATCATCATCACCATCATTACCACCACCATCATCATCATCATCATCACCATCACCATCATCATCACCACCATCATCATCACCATCATCATCATCATCACCATCATCACCACCACCATCATCATCATCATCACCACCACCATCACCATCATCATCACCATCATCATCATCATCATCACCATCATCATCATCATTACCACCACCATCATCATCATCATCACCACCATCATCACCATGATCATCACCATCATCATCATCATCATTATCATCATCATCATCATCATCATAAGGCAGTGGCGGCAGCAGCAGCAGCAGGGAGGAAGACCAAATGAGCACCTACGAGTTGTCTTCCTTCCTCCACATACCTCCTTTTATCCATGCTGCTACCTGAAATGGCTTTTTGAAAACAGGGTTTCTCTGTGTATGGAACTCACTCTTGTAGACCAGGCTAGGCTTAAACTCAGAGATCCGCCTGCCTCTGCCTCCTGACACAGCTTCGTTGGATTTTTTTTAATGTTATTTTATTTGTCTGTTCTTGACATTTTCATACAGATATACGATGTTATTTGAATTTTGATGGGGATTGCATGGGCTATACGGCTCTCTTCCAGTGGCAGGGCCATTTTTATGAGATTAATTGTGCTGACCCATAAGCCTGGGAGAGCTTTCTACCTGTCAAGTTTCAAAGTTCTCACTGTAGATATCTTTTACTTTCTTATTTATGTTTTTTCCAAGATAATATTTGGAGTGATTGTAAGTGGGGTTGTTTTCCTGATTCACCTCATCACATTTCTTGCTTGTACAAACAGATAAACTACTTACTTCTATATGTTAATTTTTACATACTCATACTTTGCTGAAGTTTTTTTTTTATCAGTTTTAGAACTGTTATGTTAGAGTCTTGAGGCTCTCTTATGTACAGGATCATATTTTCTTCAAATAGAGACACTGACTTCTTGATTTCTTGTTTTCGTTCTTTTATGTAACATTACATGGACTGAGCAGGTTAACTTATGTGTATATCTGTATCCGTATCCGTGTCCATATCCATATCCATGTATGTATACATATATATAATTTGAAACAAACGTATGGGAGGAGAGGGAAAGGGGAAATGATATAATTTATCTCAAAAAACATTTATTATTAAGTACTAAAAGTTAAAGTTGTCTTCATGGGACACAGAATTTTACTTTCTGACCGTGAAACCCAGTTTTTAAGAATTCAATAACCTAAAGAGAGGTCTGACCAAGCCCTCGTAGCTGCCTTTAGTTCTTCGCGCAGGGTCGAGGCGCGGGGTGTCCACCTGCCCGCACCTGCCTGCCTTCGCATGGCTGCAGCTCTCCTCGGTCAGCTCGGGTTGGGGCAGTTGTGTGGGTAAGAATGTATGGGGGCCGCTTCTGACGTCCCTGGGAGACACAGTGTCACAGCAAGTTCCTCCGGCTCTCACCTGCTTCCTACTCATACTTCAGGGATGACCTCTGAGCCTTAGGTGTGGGACACAAATACAGAAGGATGGAGGAGAATAAAATAGCAATAAAGATGTCGAAAGGGTCGTGGGGATCATATTATTAACTACATACCTTAAAAACCCCTATGATGAATTTAATAATATAAATGTATAGTTTAAATGAAATATACTCTACAGGACTGGCAGCGCTCCTTCCCTCCGAGAGCCATAGGCCTCCTAGGCAAAGCACCGAGCTTAGGAAGCCCTCTTCTGAGTTGGTTGTCAAGCTGCCCGAGAGACTTCCGAGACAGTACAGGCTGTGGCTGCTGCCCTTTGTGCCCCCTCAGAGGTAGAAGGTCTGTCTCTATTGCTGAAGACGTCATACACTTCAGAGAGCCCAGAATCCCAGCATCCCCTGAGCTGGAACTGACCTGAATGCCTCCCCCATGGAGACTAGCCTTCATGGTTCCAGAAAGCACAACACAGGTTTCCAAGGGAAACAGCTGTCCTGTGAGCCCCAGCGGTGACCAGTACGTCAGGACAACCTGAATTGTGTGTGAGTGGATTCATTCCACAGCTTTCCCACGGGCCCTAAGCCCCACTCAACAAGAGGGAAATCATGCTTGGAACTGGAAATCTAGACAGCTACCTAGGACGAGTGAGGTCACGGATCATGGAGAACTTACAACTGTCATTTTACAAAAACAGCATAATCTCTAACTACATTCTGTCCTTTTACCCATAGATAACAGTATTATCATGTATACATTAAATATCTCTATCTCCATATATAATAGTTTTGCTTATTCTCAGAGAGTTCCATACATTTATACAATATATCGTGATCACGTTCTTCCTCCCCGCTGATCCACCCTCACACCACACCTGTGTCCTGCTACATGCCAGGGGCTCACCCATGTCCACCACTGCTCTCTTCACAGTGTCTCAGAAATGGACACAGACCACGTGCCCATCAACTGATGGACAGAGACTACAAATGTGATATATACATGCCATAAAATTTTATTCAACCACTGGTGATCTTTTTATATACACTTGTGTGAGGATTGCAAATGTTTCATTGAGAAATTTCCTATCTGTGCTCATCAGGGAGACTGGCCTATAATCTTATTTCTTATGTGTGTATGTTTATTTTGAACTAGTAGTACTTACTTTATAAGATTAATTTGATTGATACTGTTCTATTTTTATTTTACAAAATAGTTGCATGAGGATTGGTGATTTCTTCTAAAGGTATGGAAGAATTCAGTAGTGAATCCATCTGAGTGTAGAGTTTTAGTTTATAAGCTTTTTATTACTACCTCAATCTCATAAGTTTATATACTCATAATTGATAGCTCATGGGTGTCTAGATTTTTTTTCTAATTTTTTTCAGTTCAGCAAGCAAAACTACAAAGCCAACAAAAACTCATTAAATTTGAACTATTAAATAATGGCTGGTCAATGGGAAAAAAAACAGGAAGAAAATTTAAAAATTATAGAATTGAGTGTAAACAAAGACACAGCATAAAGACCATGTGGGCACAATGAGAGTGTTACTTAGGGGCGTTTATAAATACAAATACCCACCTGAACAACTGAAACCTCAAATTCATGTATGTATGTCTGTTCTGTGTCAGTACACAAACCCAGAAGAGGGAATCAGTTCCCATTAAAGCCGGTTGTGAGCCGCCATGTGGTCACATGTGAAGTCCCTAGTCCTGAAGAGCAGCCAGGCCTCTTAACCACTGAGCCAGCTGTCCAGCTTATCGTGTGTGTGTGTGTGTGTGTGTGTGTGTGTGTGTGTGTGTGTGTGTGTGAATAACGCACAACAAGATGTTGAGAAGCAGGAATAAGCCAAACCCAAAACCCGCATAAAGAAATAATACCAGTCGGGCAAGTTTAATGATAAGGAAACGAAATGATCAATGCGGTGATCCAGATGAAACAAAGACTTGGCTCTGTGAAATGCTGAAGTGTGGGTATGTGCAACGGGGGAGCTGGCCTGGGACAGGAGTGACACTGAGACCGTCAGGAGGTAGGACCACGCTCCCTCTCCTCAGCCCTCTGTGCTCAAGCCCCTGGCCTCTCCCTCTCCCACCTCTGAGGGCAGTCACAGAGTCTTTGGCCAAATTACAGATTTAATTTCTTCTCTGCTGATGAGAACCTGAGAGGCAGGTCCTTGGAATTCCTCCAAATGCAAATGAAGCATTTCCAGCACCTCCGCCCTAGCCAGTAAAGGATGCCCACCCTGGAAATCCCTACCCAGCCCTCAGAATCTATCCAGCCCTGAGTCACCCTGATAAAGGGGAGCTGTCTCACTGAAGCTGATCCCGGAAGAATATCTGCCATTCTGAACCCTGCCTCCACCCACCCCACCCCCGCAACCCCCTGCCCCGTCCCTGCCCTCCTACCTTCATGGACCAATAACCCGTAAGGAAAGGGAGACCCACACTAAACAAAATGACAACCCTTAGACAATGTATCCAAACAAAAGATACAAATTAATAAAATTAGAGGTGAGAGGGGGAAAATTGTAGCAGGCACCAGTGAAAGTCAGAAGACTGTTAAGGAATGTGTTGAAGATGTAAGTTCCTGGAAGTTGGGAAAGCTCTGTGCATTTTTAACATTATCCGTGCCTTTGAAGTAGTATGTGTGCCTTTCAGTACTTTGATTTGTTCTAGTAAGTAATTTTGCTCATAATCATATTAACTTGTTCCAGATCAAATGAGTTTACCACAGCTTAATATAACAAAGCATACCTGTTTCATGTTTGTTTCTTTTTGTTTATAATGGTACTTTCCTTCTGAGCTGGAACTTAATTGCAAACAGAATTCTTTTTAGGTAGCTGAAAAAGTAGAGGAATTTTTTTTCCAAAAAACTGGCCAATGTACAATGTACAATGTACAAGGATATCCAGAAAAGCAGGCTTGCAAGTCTCTAGCCAGGAATAAATCTAGCCTGCTCCCACCACAAGGCTGGTCTGCAGATGTTATCCCTCTCCCTACAGCTACTGCAGCTGGGCAGATTCCCTAAATCATAAGTCTATGACTGGACTCCAGGTTCCGGAATTTCTATTATAGCAGCCCGTGTCCACTTTCAGGCCAGCCTCGCCAGAGGTAGATTTCTTCTTAATGCTTCTCTCCATTGAGTGAACATGTTAGCACAATTGTCTGATCTATACAGCCCAGATTACATGCTGCAAAGGAGGCTGTGTGGTTTCTGTTTTGAAAAGCAGGACACATTTTACAGGAAAGCCACCAAATGCGGAAGGCTGTGCAGATGGCTCAGGACCCAGGAGCTGCAGCCGCTTTGCTCTCTTCTTCCTCTGCGTTTGGCTCATGTAGTGATTTGACAGCAATAATTTCCTATTGAATGTGTTAGAAATGGAAAGAAACGAGTTCTTCCTCACATTGTATAAAGACTAGAATATGTGTATAATTCTTAACTTGATTAATATAATCAGCAGATAACTCAGTTGTCTAGAATGTGCATGCTAACACACACGCCTCTTAGAAGGGTTATAAACAACAAAACCTTCTGAAGGATTACTAATGCTCCCCTTCTAGTTTTCCTTGGGAGTATATTATTAAAACTTGATTCTCCTAGAAGTTGGAAGCAGAGCAGATGTCAGAGGTGATCTCTTAGAAGTCTTCGATGCACTTTAGACCTGTTCCTCTTGGATGTGGGTCTTTAACAGGGCATTGTGCCTGAACATGCCATTCGATAATAAACATAGCCGTGCATGTCGACAGTCCCCCAGAGAGATCACAAGCAGATCACAACCTGCTCCTCTTTTCTGTTACTCGGGCGACAGTTGAAGGTACTGTAAAAGACAAAAGCCCTCTGATCAGATCCTGCATGCCTCTCCGTGAGCTCACAGGAAGTTAACCACAGCCTGATTAATATAAATCAGAAAAAGCAAGGCTCAGCAAGCTAAATGCCCGTTTTAACATCTCAGCCTTCTTAAGCTCCTATCAAAATTATGATACAGAAAAAAAAATTTAAAGGTATAAATTCACAGGATGCAGCGCGTGGGAGAAGAGAAAACACCTCTACATTTTTTAAACTGAAGGAGTGTCTTAGGAGAATACATCAAGCTGAAGCCTGTCCAGAGTTGGCCGGAAATCTGAAAGGAGTTTATGTATCCGTGACCCTCATAGGCTAAGTAAGGGATACGCCTATGGAGAGGGAGAGCAGTCACAGCCGGTTCTGGCAGCTTTCCTTCTCTGCTGGCGTATGACCACACAGCAGATGCGTGCACTGAAGAGGCTGAGCCCCTGGCTGTTGACGTCAGGCACATCAGGCACATGACACAGGTTAAAGCGAATGGGAGGAAAGACTGTATGGCTGGGGAGGTTGTATCTGCGAGTTGATAAGTTAATATAAAAAAAGTATTTTTCTCCAATTATCTTCAATACTCATTTTATTGAAGCATAGATGTTATATTGTCAATATTTTATATGAATATGGAAGCACACCATATTTTACATATTCCCTCTGTGGAATTGCAACAGCGTGCACACATTTCTGTACTTCTGCATCCACCATTCCGATCAAGAAATTTGAGCACCAAAAGTGTCATGGCCACGCCGCTGACCTCACCGGGTGCCGCTTCTCCCTCCTTGCTTCTATCAGATTAATTGTACCTGATTTTGAATTTAGTAAAACTGGGCTCAGGGGACTCTGTTCCTTCAGTGTGGATGTGTCTACGCTGTGTGCCCCTGTGGTGTGCTAATTATCACACTGTGTACTGAGATTTCGACTGAACAGCCCTGGCTTGTTTATTGTTCTAGGCTGTTAAGGCACTGCTCCTGGACACAGTCTTCTCCACTTGGAGCTCCTTGGCAGAACTTTATTTATTTATTTCTTTTTTAGCATTTACCTGTAGCTGAATGACAAGCACTTCTCATTCTTCAGTTGTCCATATAGATTTTAGAATTTCCCTTGATTTTTAAAAATAGCTTCCATTATTCTAAAAGAATTCTTGATCTTATTATCAGACTTTTCAAGTACATTAATCAAAGCTATTTTTAATTTCATGTCTCATAATTTCATGATCTGAATCCTTTTTTCTGAATCCTATGTCTCTTAATTTGTTATTTATTTTTTCTTGGCCCTGTCTCTTTTGTAAATTAAATTTTGTGTATACAGTATACAATATAATATGACTGCTGTGGTATTTCCATAGAATAGAGGATAGGATTGCGTGTCATCCTCATCCTTGTCACGCCTGCTGTCCTCTGTCACCGTCTGCCACACCTTTGCCAGTCTCTTAGGCCACCAAATAGTCTCACCTTCTGCTCTGATGTCATATATATTCCATTTCTCTCTCTTCCCCCACTTAAAATCTTTCTCCTCTATCATGGTCCCCTTCGTAGTTTCATCTCTCTCTCTCTCTCTCTCTCTCTCTCTCTCTCTCTCTCTCACACACACACACACACACACACACACACACACACAATTAATTAACAAGTCCACATATGACAGAAAATGAGCAGTATTTGTAATTCTGGGTCTAGCTTATTTTATAAGATAATGATTTACAGTCCCACCCATTTTCCTATAAATGTCATGATTTGTACAGCTGGTTAAAGCTCTATTTTTTTTATAGACAAAATATATTCTGTATCCATTCATATGTTAATGAGCCTCTGTGTTGGTTCCATTCGTGGGCTGATGTGGAAAGTGCAGAGATAAGCATAGGTGCGCGTGTATCCCTGTGGCATGCTGACGACACGGTCTTCGGTAAATTCCTGGGACTGGTTCAGCTGAGCAACAAGGCAGCTCGAATGTTAATGCCTTGAGAAGCTGCTGTGCTGATGTCTGTATTGAGTGTGCCATCTTATGTTCCCACCCATTAAGTAGAAAGGGTCTTCTTCCCCGCATCCTCCCCATCAACCGTGGCTCACATTCTGTGTTTCACTGAGATCAGGGTGAGATGGACTCTCAGCGTAGTGTTCACTAGAATGTCTCTAATGGTGTAGGTGTAGGAGTTGTGTTGTTTGTAAATGTATCTATCTATCCCCTGAGTGTGTGTGTGTGTGTGTGTGTGTGTGTGTGTGTGTGTGTGTTACACATGTCTGCAGGTATAAGGGTAAGTATGTGGGATGGAATTAGGAATCAGCAGGTTTAGTAAAGTGTTCGCTGCAGGTTCCTCTCTGAGAAGAAGTGTGTCACTAGGGAGTGGGCCCTGAGGTCTCAGACGCTCAAGCCAAGCCCAGTGGCTCTCTCTCTTCCTGCTGCCTGTGGATCCAGATGTAGAACTATTACCCACCTCTCCAGCACCATCTGCCTGTGTGCTGCCTTGATGATGATGATGATGATGATGATGATGATGATGATGGACAAAACCTCTGAACTGTAAGCCAATTAAATGCTTTGTTTATAAGACTTGCCATGTTCATGGTGTCTCTTCTTAGGGGGACATGTTAGGGTTCCTGTATTTCCATGATGGCAAATATCCTATATATGAAGAGCCTTGGGCTAGTTTCTCCAGTATATATTGATGCTAACATTGGCTTCTTAGGAAGTCTTGCATAATGGATAAGACTAGATGAGAAATATAGCTAGAAAGCGCAGTTTGCTCCCAGTGGTCTGCGTTAATCTCCATGGTCCTTGAAGCCTAAACCCTAGATCCATTTCACTGTTGCATGATTGTGTTGAGGCCAAGGAAAAGCAGAGGACATTCTCACTCTGAGGATACGGTGCAAGCAGCACTAGATCTATCCTTGTGTTCTTCAGTGGCTCCACCCAGAATTGGGCTTTTTGTTCTGTGGGGAGACTTTTTAACTAATGTTTCAATCTTGTAGCTTGCTATGAATCTGTTTATATTTTCTTGGTTTAACCACAGTAGGTCATATGTGTCTTGAAATATATACACATTTCCTTTAGGTTTTCTAGTTTTCTAATGTAGACATTCTCTGCTGTAAACTGTCTTCTTAGAAGTGACTTAGTTCTACCTCAAGGTTCTGGGAAGTTGTCCTTTCATTTTTTATTCACCTCTAAGAATATTTCATCTCCCTGGATTGCTTCAGTGACTTTAAGTCATTTAAGATTGTGATATTCGGTCTTTGAGTATTTGTGTGGTTTCTAGGGATTTTTTAAAGACTTGCTTTGTAGCCTGTAATAAAGAGTTTTAGAGATTATATGGGCTGCTAAAAATGTGTCCTCTGTATCTGATGCAAAGAGAGAATATCTTGTGTCTGTATGGATATGGATGCTGCCTGTCAATAATAAATCTGATGGCCTATAGCTTAGGCAGGAAAAAGGTGGTGAGCATCCTGGAGGCAGAAAGAATTCTGGGATAATGCCAAGTAGGAGATTTGCCTGGGAAGAGGCGATGAGGCACATACGTGGTACCTGAGCACAGGTGACCAGCCACGAGGCGGAACGTAGATCAGAATGAATGGGTTGTCTCAAGTTATGATCTAGTCAGGGAAGAGCCTAGCTACATGGCCAAGGTATTTGTAACTATATTTTGACTCTGAGTCTTATTTCTGGGAGCATGTGATTGAGAGGAAAAACCACCTAACTTCTATATTGTTGAACTTCTATACTGTTGAACTTCTATACTGTTGAACTTCTATACTGTATGATCACTGTGTAACCACTGTATGATCACTGTGTGGACCTCTGAGCATTTCTGTATGATCACTGTATGATCACTGTGTGGACCTCTGGGCATTTCTGTGTGATCACTGTATGATCACTGTAGTTTTCTTTAAAATCCATTTTACCTGTGGCCTACTTAAAGTATGACATTTCTTCATTGAGTATAAAAATCCAAGTCAGCTTTTGAAGTCTCCCACTAATGACCACTGTATGGTCACTGTATGGACCTCTGAGCATTTCTGTATGATCACTGTATGATCACTGTGTGGACCTCTGAGCATTTCTGTATGATCACTGTGTGGACCTCTGAGCATTTCTGTATGATCACTCTATGATCCCTGTGTGATCACCGTGCGATCACTGTGTGGACCTCTGAGCACTCCTCCCACGCCTGTGCATACCTGCTACTGTCAGTAAAAACACATACTTGTTGCTGAGTACTCAGGCACTCTTCCTGTAAACATCAACTGTTATTTAACCGCACAGAATCATCCCAGTCGTTTGCACATCCTCCATCCGGTATGAGCTTCCAGAAGGCTGCTTTGGCCTCCTACTGGAGCCCAAGCCAGTCGAGAGTGCCCACCTGTAATAAAGTCTTCATGAGGACACTCATAACAGAAACTGAATGGAAGTGCAGGAATTGAGACAGCATGCTCTCTGTGGACTCCGAACTTAGAACTGTCTGACTTTATATAAGCTCTGTGCTGTTTTTCAGAATTAGTCCTGAGTTTTAAATTAAGCTATAAATGTTAAAAAAAATAAATAAAATAACTTGATAATTGGCCTGAAGGAGGGAGACAGGCAGTGGTGGGAAGATGAGTTAATCCACTCTGACCGTCAGAACACTGAGCGGCCAAGTACTGGATGGTCAAAGTGCCTTGATAGTTTTATTTGATGAAAGTGGGACTATGGGCTCATTAGAGACCCGCATTCCATGAAGTCTGAGAACAATGTTGTGAGCCAAATTTCCTAAGCTGGAACAATGCGTTGTGTTGGGCACTATCACAAAATACATGAGGTGACCAACTTATAAAGAAGAAGAGTTCCTTTGGGCTCACTATTTGGTAAGGTTTACTCCTTGACCAGTTTGTTTTGTTTCTCTGGAGCTGTGGAAAACAACAACTCATTACGGAAGCTTTCATAAGGTGTTCCATGTAAGAACACAAACCCTTTACCCATGGTCTAGAAGCAAAAGAGAAGAAAGAAAGAGAACAGGTCCCACAATCCTCTCTGGGGTATGCTCTCAATAACTAACCTGAGGAACTCTCACTCAAACTCACCTCTCAAAGGCGGTGCCATTTCCAAGCACTGCCAGCCTGGGAGTCAAACCTTGAAATACGAATAACGTTTAACATCGGAGCTACACAAGGATTAGTCTTCATTAAGTAATTGTTTTTGCTGTTGTATGATGCTACCTGAAGCTTCTCTCAGAGAATAATTTAACTTGTAAGAGTTCTTAGAGAAAAGAGAGCAGATAAATCAGGTTTCCATGCTAACCATGTTTCTACAGAATGCAAACTAGAGTTTTGTCATAGTATGTCTGCCATCACAGAATATAGACTGGGTATGAAGTTGCACCATTATCCTGCATTTTGGTACCTCTCCAGAGCCAGCCTGGGATACATCATAAAACCACATCTCAATATAACAAATAAGGAAAATGTGCTGAGTTTCTGTCCTCAGGGGGTTCCAACTAACCTCTGGTAGTTATTAACTCGGGCTTTATGTTGCCTCTTTGGGCTCTTTATCCTACGCTGTTCACACAAACTCTTTAATATAGAGTTCATGATTTCTCTTTATGGGATTCAGTATACAGTTTCACACTTAGGTTCTGGTATCCACAGTTCTAATTCTCTTTCAACATAAAATCTTAACAGTAATGGTATTGACAGAGAAACAAAGGAATTCAAAATACGTTGCATAACAGATGAATGAATCTGAATTAGTTTTGCTATGTTTCCAAATGTGTTCTGTTTTGTGAGTTCATTTATTGACTTACTTCATACTGGATTTCTTTTGTTTAGTGTGTGGGTTTGAGCATCTCCCTGAGTAGTCCAGGCTGCAAGTATGAGGCAGCCTCCTAGGAGATTGCAGGGCATACCTCCACACCCAGCTTCACACTGACTCTCTCAGTGCCAGCAGCAAATATACATGAATTAAAAACAAGAAGACGAAAAGTGCAATTGACTGGTTTGTAAACCTCGTATTCAGACCCTTGGACACTGTTGTGCTGCCACTGAGAACTGAAGGTTTGAACTGAATCATTCATTCCACATCTCACAATTGGGACATCAGGCAAATGCAGTATCTGTCTTCATCATTGTGGAGGCTTTGTACTTTCCTAAGAATGGTTTGGACTAAATTTTTCTAGCTAATAGTCACCATATAAAAATTTTCCACTAGATTCTAAAACAGTCAAAAATAATGGAGAGTAATGTGTGTATTTATATATACAGATAGATAGATAGATAGATAGATAGATATAGAAATGAAAAATAAAATTAAATGTTGCCTGAGTGAACCACAAAATGTTGTTTTACATTTTGTTTATTTCCTTTGAGTCATTCGTCATTATGTACATTGTGCAGGGTTTTTGTTCCATGAAGAGTTTTATCTACTGCTTTCATCTTACTTCCTTTTGATTCTTTCCCATGGCATCACCATCTTGAAAATAGATTTTCTTGCATGGTATTTTGAAGAAATATCCAGAGTTGCGGAGGAGAATGTATTTTTGGTTTCTGTTAGAGGAGATAGCCGTTAAATCAAGTGATCTTCTTAGGTTTCTTTTTTGATGACCTATGTTAAGATGGATGGGTTAATGGGTCACATACTTACTGTGTCAGGACCCGTGTGACCTTATACACCCACAAGGGATTCGTTAGTATGTTTTATTTATTTGGTATAGCTATCTCCTCCGGTTTTTATTTGTCCTTGTTCACTCTTGTTTTTGCTTCCTCATTTGATTTTATGTGATTCATTTGACAAGTTGTCTTCACTTAGTTTATGTTCCTCACCACTCTTTGAAAGGGGAAACTGACCATAGAAATATAGACAATTACTTGACAGAGCCCTGAGGTTGACTTGCAGTAGAAGACACTAATATTCTTTAAAAAAAAAAAAAAAAGCATTCGGAGATAGAGGCACATGATTCAGAGTGTGAAAAAAATGTAGACTTTAGGTTTGGAGAGGTGTTGTTTATTTTTTAGTTTATAATTTTTTAAAACTAAAGTTATTAATAATTTAGTTTAAAAGGGAAAGTAGTTGGGTACAGTGATGTATGCCTTTAATCTTAGGACTCTGGAGGCAAAGGCAGGTGGATCCCTGAGTTTGAGACCAACCTGGTCTAGTTTGAGAGCCAGGGCAGCCAGAGCTACACAGAGAAAACCTGTCTTAAAAAACACAGAAAAACATGGTAGTAGTAGGAAAGGGGAAAATGAAGAATGAATAAGAGGTAGCTTTAAAATAAGCAAGCATAGTTATGAATGCCTGTTTGGGTGAAACGCAAGCTAAAACAAAAAATAAATAAATAAATAAACCCTGGAAGTACAGACAAGTATCAATCGGAGCTTGAGAGATGGCCCCACGGCCATCTTTAAGAAGACCAGCACCCACACACTGGTTCATAAGCATCTATACCTCCAATCTATACACCCACTTTGGGGCTCCACAGTCAATGAATGCACATGACACACATGCAGACAAAACAACCATGCACATAAAATAAAAGTAAGTCTTCTAAAAATGTCAATAAAAAAAAACCAGAAGGTGCTATCATTGCAGAGTAGAGACCCAAAGACAACTTGAAGTCCAAATTGAGAGTCAGTATTAAGATGGCTTGGGTCTGCCTGGCAACACTTCTCACAGAGCAGCCTCAGATGCATTTTACAGGGAGTTTTAAAGACAAATAAAACAGAAAAACGGCATCAAGTTTGGCTGTTGCAGGGGAAGGAAAGCAAGCAGTTTAACAGAAGCCAAAGCATGCAGTTAGCTGGGACACTCTGCTGCCAAGTTTCTAGTGCTCTGATACAGTACTTTTTTATGGCAGGGATAGAAAGGAGAGGGGAAGGACATTCTGTTTCAGGCTAAACCAAAGATGGCTGCAGCTAGAATGACATGAAGGAACCTTTGCCCTGTCACTGTAACACTCTTTCTTCTCATGTGATTTCATACACTGTCTTGTAGCAGGCTCTGTTAATAGTGAAAAGCTACTAGTCTAGAAGTCACATAAGATAAATCATGTGTCCTCCCTGCTTAGAGGAGCTTATGTATAAGTCTGCAGAAATCTCGAATGTCTGGCACCCTTGCCTGCCAGCTCCAGTCCTATCCTGCTGTGCTAGGGTCTATAACTTTCCCGGGGACTTTCAGCGACTAGGCCTCTGAGGTGGTCTAGAAGATTCCGTCCTTTATATTTACTTTTGAGTATATGCTAGGCATTCTCCCCAGCAGATCTCGGATGTCTTTTAGCCCTAGTACCCTCTTTTTATTGCATGAGAAAGTTTGCATTTGCTGGCTAGTGGACCGCTTCTTAGGCTCCCATGTTGTGGCTTGCCTATGTAGTGGCAGGGTGCTACCTGCCAGAGCACCCTCAGCTGATGGAGATTCTCCGCTCAAGTTCCCATGGAACACCATGCAGCAGCTTCACGCCAGCACCGCACCTCTACAGGCCACGCACCGCACATCTCTGCTAACGGTGTTCTCATGCATCCATGTTGCGTAGCACACTCCAATGGCCACTCTTTACTCCTTGTGCATAGGATATCGTAGTTCTCACCCCTGCATATTTTTTTTCCTCATACTGACCTGCCTTGGTTTGCCCATGTTTTTCTACTGTTGTTTGTGTTTCCAAAGTTCTTTGGCTCTTTCATTCATAAGAATCATGCCTGATTGGGACTCTTCTCCATAACTCATACAGAAACAGTTTCTAATTTCCCTTTTACCCAGAAATGCCATGCTCATTCTATAGATTTAAAGGCTAAAAGTTTGCCTAAGTTGTCCAGACTTACACTCCAAAATGTTTTGCTTTACTTGGTTTCATTATACAGTTTGCTCAGTTGGCAGCAATGGCTTGCATTAGGGGTATGGAGGCTCTTTATTTCAAATAATATATGGTATTCCATGTTTGACAGATGAACCCACAGATATTATTCCACGAAGCTGTCAACTCGCAACAGATGTTCCTCATGTCACACAGCTGCTAAACATGACAAAACTTCGCCAAACTGAAATTAAATTTGGAGGTCATCCTCTAAGATCAGCAGAATCAGGTATGCACAGAGGCTCCTATAAACATCATATGTGTACCCTTCCTCTAAAGATGGTACATTGTTTTGTTTAAGGATGAAATGTTCTATAGATATCTGTTAAATCCAATTGGTCCAAAGCTTTAATTAGTTTCACTGTGTCCCTGTTTAGTTTCTGTTTTCCTGATCGGTCCATTGAGGAGAGTAGAGTGTTGAAGTCACCCACAATTATTGTATTAGGTGCAATGTGTGCTTTGAGCTTTAGTAATGTTTCTTTTATGAATGAGGATGCATAGATGTTCAGAATTGAGAGTTCTTCTTGGAGGATTTTCCCTTTGACCAGCAAGAAGTGTCCTTCGTTGCCTCTTTTGATGACTTTAGATCGAAAGTCAATTTTATCTGATATTAGAATGGGTACTCCAGCTTGGTTCCTGAGACCATTTAGTTGTAAAATTGTCTTCCAAGCCTTTTACTCTGAGGTAGTATTTGTCTTTGACACTGAGGTAAGTTTCCTGTATGCAGCAAAATATAGGGTCCTGTTTCGTATCCAGTATATTAGTCTATGTCTTTTTATTGGGGAATTGAGTCCATTGATGTTGAGATATTAAGGAATAGTGATCATTACTTCCTGTTATTTTTGATGTTATTTTTATATTTGAGTGGTTATCTTCTTTTGGGTTTGATGGAAGAAGGTTACTATCATGCTTTTGCCAGGGTGTAGTTTCCCTCCTTGTATTGGTGTTTTCCACCTATTATCCTTTGTAGGGCTGGGTTTGTGGAAAAGATATTGTATAAATTTGTTTTTTTTTAATTTTTATTTTTATTTTCTATATTCCATGTTTACATTCTAAAGGCATTCCCCTTTCCCAGTTCCCCCCCACCATACGTCCCATAATTCCTCTCCCCCCCAACTATTCCCCAATCATTCCCCCTCCCCCCACGGTTTCTCTACAAAACTGGATCCAATCTTTATAGCCCCAGGGTCCTCTCCTTTCTTCTTCTTGGGAATCATTTGACTTGCTAATTGTGCCTTGAGTATTTAGGGCTTCTGGGCTCATTAATATCCACTTATCAGTGATTGCATTTCATGTGTATTCTTTTGTGATTGGGTTAACTCACTCAGGATGATATTTTCCAGGTCTAACCATTTACCTACAAATTGCATGAATTCATTATTTTTAATTGCTGAGTAGTATTCCATTGTATAAATATACCACATTTTCTGTATCCATTCCTCCTTTGAGGGATATCTGGGCTCCTTCCAATTTCTGGCTATTATAAACAAGGATGCTATAAACATAGTGGAGCATGTGTCTTTATTGTATGCAGGGGAATCCTCTGGGTATATGCCCAGGAGTGGTATGCCAGGGTCCTCTGGAAGTGACATGCCCAATTTTCTGAGGAACCGCCAAACTGATTTCCAGAGCGGTTTTACCATTTTGCAATCCCACCAACAGTGGAGGAGTGTTCCTCTTTCTCCACATCCTCGCCAGCACTGTTGTCTCTTGAGTTTTTAATCTTAGCCATTCTGACTGGTGTGAGGTGGAATCTCAGGGTTGTTTTGATTTGCATTTCCCTGATGACTAATGATGTTGAACATCTCTTAACGTGTTTCTCGGCCATCCGAATTTCTTCTGGTGAAAATTTTTGTTTAGCTCTGTACCCCATTTTTTGATAGGGTTATTTGGTTCTTTGCGGTCTAACTTCTTGAGTTCTTTGTATATATTGGATATTAGCCCTCTGTCGGATGTGGGGTTGGTGAAGATCTTTTCCCACTTTGTTGGTTGTCGTTTTGTCCTTCTGACAGTGTCCTTTGCCTTGCAAAAACTTTGTAATTTTATGAGGTCCCATTTGTCAATTCTTGATCTTAGAGCATAAGCTATTGGTGTTCTGTTCAGGAACTTTCCCCCTGTGCCTATGTCCTCCAGGGTCTTCCCAAGTTTCTTTTCTAATAGATTCAGTGTGTCTGGTTTTATGTGGAGGTCCTTGATCCACTTGGAGTTGATCTTAGTGCAAAGAGATAAGAGTGGCTCAACTCGCATTCTTCTGCATGTTGACCTCCAGTTGAACCAGCACCATTTGTTGAAGAGGCTATCTTTATTCCATTGGATGGTTGTGGCTCTTTTATCAAAGATCAAGTGACTATAAGTCTGTGGGTTAATTTCTGGGTCTTCAATCCTATTCCATTGATCCACTTGCCTGTTGCTGTACCAATACCATGTAGTTTTTAACACAATTGCTCTGTAGTACTGTTTAAGGTCAGGGATATTGATTCCCCCAGAAGTCCTTTTATTGTTGAGAATAGTTTTAGCTATCCTGGGTTTTTTGTTGCTCCAGATTAATTTGAGAATTGCTCTTTCTAGATCTATGAAGAATTGAGTTGGAATTTTGATGGGGATTGCATTGAATCTGTATATTGCTTTTGGCAAGATGGCCATTTTTACTATATTGATCCTGCCAATCCAGGAGCAAGAAATATTTTTCCATCTTCTGAGGTCTTCTTCAATTTCTTTGTTCAAGGACTTGAAGTTCCTGCAATACAGATCTTTCGCTTGTTTGGTTAGAGTTACGCCAAGGTACTTTATGTTGTTTGTGGCTATTGTGAAGGGTATTATTTCCCTAACTTCTTTCTCAGCCTGCTTGTCCTCTGAGTACAAGAAGGCTACTGATTTGCTTGAGTTAATTTTATAACCAGCCACTTTGCTGAAGTTGTTTATCAGCTGTAGAAGTTCTCTGGTGGAGTTTTTTGGGTCGCTTAAGTAAACTATCATATCATCTGCAAATAATGATAGTTTGACTTCTTCCTTTCCAATTTGTATCCCTTTGACTTCCTTATGTTGTCTAATTGCTCTCGCTAGAACTTCAAGTACTATATTGAAAAGATATGGAGAGAGAGGGCAGCCTTGTCTAGTCCCTGATTTTAGTGGGATTGCTTCAAGTTTCTCTCCATTTATTTTGATGTTGGCTACTGGTTTGCTGTAGATTGCTTTTACTATGTTTAGGTATGGGCCTTGAATTCCTGCTCTTTCCAAGACTTTTAGCATGAAAGGATGCTGAATTTTGTCTAATGCTTTTTCAGCATCTAATGAGATGGCCATGTGGTTTTTTTCTTTTAGTTTGTTTATGTAGTGGATTACATTGATGGATTTTCGTATATTGAACCATCCCTGCATCCCTGGGATGAAGCCTATTTGATCATGGTGAATGATTGTTTTGATGTGCTCTTGGATTCGGTTGGCAAGAATTTTATTTAGTATTTTTGCATCGATATTCATAAGAGAAATTGGCCTGTAGTTCTCTTTCTTTGTTGGATCTTTTTGTGGTTTAGTGAAAGCAGTGCTAAGAGGAAAACTCATAGCTCTAAGTACATCCAAAACGAAACTGGAGAGAGCATACACTAGCAGCTTAATGGCACACCTTAAAGACCTGGAAGAAAAAGAAGTTAATTCACCCAGGAGGAGTAGAAGACAAGAAATCATCAAACTCAGGGCTGAAATCAATCAAGTAGAAACAAAGAGAACCATACAAAGAATCAACAAGACCAGGAGCTGGTTCTTTGAGAAAATCAACAAGATAGATAAACCCTTAGCCAGACTAACCAAAGGACCCAGAGACAGTATACAAATTAACAAAACTAGAAATGAAAAGGGAGACATAACAACAGAAACTGAGGAAATTCAAAAGATCATCAGATCCTACTACAAAGGTCTATACTCAAAACAACTGGAGAATCTAGAGGAAATGGACAATTTCCTAAACAGATACCAAATACCAAAATTAAATCAGCATCAAATAGATCAGCTAAATAGTCCCATAACCCCTAAAGAAATAGAAGAGGTTATAGAAAGCCTCCCAACCAAGAAAAGTACGGGACCAGATGGTTTTAGTGCAGAATTCTACCAGACCTTCAAAGAAGACTTAACACCAATACTTTTCAAACTATTCCACAAAATAGAGACAGAAGGGATACTGCCCAACTCATTCTTTGAAGCCACAATTACGCTAATAAATTTGGTTTTATCATGGAATATCTTGGTTTCTCCATCTAAGGTGATTGAGAGTTTTGCTGGGTATAATAGTCTTGGCTGGCATTTTTGTTCTCTTAGAGTCTGTATGAGATCTGCCCAGGATCTTCTAGCTTTCATGATCTCTGATGAGAAGTCTGGTATGATTCTGATAGGTCTTCCTTTATATGCTACTTGGCCTTTTTCTCTTACTGCCTTTAATATTCTTTCTTTGTTTAGTACATTTGGGGTTTTGATTATTATATGATGGGAGGTGTTTCTGTTCTGGTCCAGTATGTTTGGGGTTCTATAGGCTTCTTGTATATTCATGGGCATCTCTCTCTTTAGGTTAGGGAAGTTTTCTTCCATAATTTTGTTAAAGATATTTGCTGGACCTTTAAGTTGTGAATCTTCACTCTCATCTATACCTATAATCCTTAGGTTTGGTCTTCTCATTGTGTCCTGGATTTCCTGGATGTTTTGGGTTACAAGCTTTTCACATTTTGCATTTTCTTTCATTGTTGAGTCAATGGTTTTATAGTATCTTCTGCATCTGAGATTCTTTCTTCTATCTCTTGTATTCTGTTGTTAATATTTGCATCTATGGCCCGTGATTTCTTCCCAAGGTTTTCTATCTCCAAAGTTGTCTCCCTTTATGATTTCTTAGTTGTTTCTACTTCTATTTTTAGATCCTGGATGGCTTTGCTCAGTTCCTTCACTTGTTTGTGTTTTCCTGTAATTCTTTAAGAGATTTTTGTGTTTCCTCTTTCATGACTTCTGCCTGTTGACCCACATTCTCCTGTATTTCTTTAAGTGATTTTTGCATTTCCTCTTTATTGGCTTCTATCTTTTGACCCATGTTCTCCTGAATTTCTTTAAATGATTTTTGTGTTTCCCTTTTAAGGGCTTCTACCTTTTGATCCATTTTCTGCAGTATTTCTTTAAGAGATTTATGTATGTCCTTCTTTTGTTCCTCTAACAGCATCAAGACCAGTGATTTTAAATCCAAATCTTGTTTTTCTAGTGTGTTGTGGTATCTAGGACTTGCTGTTGTTGGAGAATTGGGTTCAGATGCTGCCATATTGCCTTGATTTCTGTTAGTAATATTCCTACTTTTGCCTTTTGCCATCTGGTTATCTCTGGTGTTAGTTGGTCCTGTTGTCACTGGCTGGTGCTTGAACCTCCTGTGGGCCTATAAGGCTATTTCCACACCACTGGATGACTGGGTTTCCCCTGGCACAGATTGCTGATGTGCTGCCCTACTCTTGGGTGCTGTTGGAGGCCTGGTGTGTCTTGCCCCAAACAATGTTATACTCGGGCTGTCTCTGTGAACCTGGTACTGCGTGTCTGCTCCAGCAAGGAGTAAAGATGGCAGATTCTGCGGGGACCTTTTCCAAGTGCTGATCACTCTGCAGTGCAAACATCCCCCGAAAGGGCTGGCACACAGATGTCCTGCAGATCTGCCCAGGCCCTGGGTGCAGTCAGAAGCCTGACGGGCTAAGACCCAAGCAATGTTAGACTAGGGATATCTCTGTGTACCTGGCACTGCCTGTCAGATCTGTCCAGCATCCGAGGATATTTTTAAATTACAACATTTAACAACACAAAACATTTTTTCTGATGTCTGAACTACCCCCAGACAGAATCTTTGTTAATTTGGCTAGTCTGTTTTGTTTTGTCTTCTTTTGTCTTGTTTTGTTTTATTTTGTTTTGTTTTTAACATTCTCTAGTGATTGTTATGTGCAGCCAACACTGAGAGCACTGGATCACTCAGTGTGGGAAGGTCATGTGATTCAAGTAATACTCATATACAGCTAATTCAAAGGAAGCTAAAGTGACAGACGATCTGTGGAATAAGTAGATCTTGGAAGAATTCTATGTATATTCACATATTTATAATAAATTTATAGGAGATTTATAGAAATCAGAAGAGTGAGTAAAAATAAGGAGAGCGCAATCTATTTTTCAGGATTGCTTGAAAAAAAAAGGGAGCTTCCTTCATTTTTTCAAAGGCTCAATATAAGGAATGGCTTGAGTGGTAGAGCACTGTTGGAGCCGCACGATGGGAGTGGTCTTGTTCCTCAGGTAAAAAGGTGCAGTGCTTTTGGAAAGCGAATTTGACAGCAGGATTCCAGATGAGTTTTGAAACCAGGTGGGATATGAGACAACAAAGAACAACTAACATGTCTCTGCAGTGGTCAGACAGAAAGTGTCAGAGTCCAGGAAGACAGAAGCTGGGCTTCTGAAAGCAGTGGCTCGAAGGGAAGCCACCGGGACAGTAGCAGTGTGTGGCTTCTCAGAGAAGAGCAATGGTCAAGAGAGTGCTCAGAGCTTGAAAGGAAGTTAAATAGAAACAGGGAAAGGCAGATGTTTGTGATGAAGGTTGGAAGGAGGAACTTCCTTGTCCACCTGTACTTTCCCTCTCGGTTTTGATCAGCATTACAAGCCAGAAGTTATATATCCCTGACAAGTCGGCCTCTCTTGTCCTTTTACGCAGTACAAAGGAAGTTTGTATGTAAGTAGGCACTGCATTATTAACCCTTGACTGCACCATTCCCAAACTCACCTCACTTGCTTCATAATTATCAGCTTTGAGCTAGCAATGGAAGCAACTAGTGAAATATATGTGCATCTATATTACATAGAACTAGACACAGGAAAAAGAGACAGATTTCATGCAAGCAGTGTCTATTAAGGAGCCATAGGAAAAGACATGCAAAGCATAAACATAAGCTCACTACCTTTTAGGTGGCAGCTTCATCTTAAGATTTGCCTCAGAGTACAGGAAGAGTGTTTACAATAACAAATCCTGTATCTGCACCTCATATAGTTTGATACTTTCAATAACAGGAATGACTAAGCTGTGCGGCACATCAGATGACATTATTACAGGTGGTCTCTTTTTATCCCGTCCCTCCAGTGGAATGTTTTATCAACTGTCTTTAAAATAAATACAGATGTATTCACAATATCATTGTCACTTTATTTAAAAGTCTCAGAAATGTTTAAACTGAATAAGATTTAGTAAATACTAAAACTACATCAGTGTTAGAACTAAACAGAAATATTTCATAGGCTATATTCAAACCCAACTTAACAGGGGAGAAAATTAGTATTTCTTTTGCTAATCCTATAAGTAGACCCTTAATGCATAGTCAATTCTACTTGAATCCTGTATACAGGAAATTGCTAATTGCCAAAATCCATGAGTATGTTTCCTTTTCTTTGTGAATATCACATATATCTATTTGTAACCCATTAAGTTTGCTCCTGTTAGGTCAGTCTCACAGCACAGACATGATAGCCAAAATGACATGAACATACATGGTACTGTATGGTTCTCTTCCTACAAATACATTTCAAAAGTTGATTCTCATATATCTGGTCTTTAAAGTTTACTAGAAAGGAACATATTAATGTTATCTCCCTGTGCAAAGCATTTGATTTGAAAAAAAAAGATATTTTTAATGGTTATGCCCATGGACAGATGGCTTTTAACCATGGATAAGTGTCTTTATTTGAACTATTTGTTTTCATCTTTCAAAAAGCGGACTCCCACAATGGAATTTAATTGCATGAGAAAATGACTGTGTACTCCTATAACTGGATGTGTGGTGCTCATGTGCGTTTTGATATTTTATCATAAATGCACATATTAAAAGATCCCAATAAAGCCTCTAGAGAAGTAGCCACTTCCTGTGGATTATTATACAACTTAAAAAGAACCCTTGTAATTTTTTAAACTGTTTTAGAATGTGTTTTATTGAATGTCATATAGCTTAATCAAGAGCATTGAATGAAATTAATAAAACCACTGTTTCTAAGAAGCCACTGTTTCCTAAAAGCTCCACATTCCTACCATTCTCTCTGTCAATTCCCAGTGCACATTAGCTAATGACTTTAGGACTGTGGAATCAGATAATCTTACTTTCATTAATAGGACCCCAGTTTAATTGAACCAGAGGATGTGGTCTGGTTATTGAAATGGAGCATTCAGCATTAATGACAAGATACAGTGGCCCACCAAACACAAATCAAAAGAAGTAATTAAAAATTGGAAGGTGACTTTCCCTAGTGCCTACCTTTTTACAGCAGGTATCTTCCTGGGCTTACATTTCCTTTTTAAATAAGAGGAAACTGGCACCCCAACCTTCTACTACAACTTCAGGCTAGGATTTAATGCCTCAAAAAAGAAAAGAAAACAGTGGGAAGTAATGAGGGAGGAGGAAGGAAGGGAGAGAGGGAGGAAGGAAGGAAGGAAGGAAGGAAGGAAGGAAGAAGATGAATTAGTAAGCTGTCTTTTGCAGTGGTGAAATCTGTAGTAGATTCTTGTTTAGAGTCCACATTATGAAAGGAAGATTCAAACCAAAGACTAAAATCTTCTGTGAAACAGAACCTAAAATCAAAGTAAATTAGTGTATTATGTCATAAGAGCCAAGACACCACCTATGACTCATGGGTCAGTTAAAGTAATATTGTGAAAATGGCTGTATTGCCAAAAACAATCTGGAGATCCAGTGCGAACTCTATGAAAATTTCAATGAAAGTGTTAATAAATATGAAAACACAAATCTTAAAATTCACTCTTAAAGCACAAGAGACCCCAGATAACCAAAGCAATCTTGAGCAAAAAAGACCAATGGTAGAGGTATCAATTTGGTGATACCAAGTTATACTATGGAGCTATAATAATAAAAACCACATAGTACTGGCACCAAAGCAGATATATAGATCAACAGAATAAAGGGAAAGAAACAACAACAACAACAACAAAAATAACACCTCCAGCCACCTCAGTTTTGAGAAAGATGTCCAAAACATATAGTGGAAAAAAGACAGCCTTTTCAACAAATGGTACAGGTAAAGCTGGATATTCACATGTAGAAGAATGACTCTAGATTCCTGTCTCTCAGCTTCTACATCAGTCAGTGCAAGCCAATTGAAGATATTCATACATGATGAGAAACTGGGAAAAAACTTTAAGATACAAACATATGCAAGAACATTTTGAAAAAAAGGCTCCAGATGCTCAAGTAATAAGACCAAGAATTAACAACTCGGTATCATAAAGTTAAAACCTATTGGTCTCACAAAGGAAATAATTGATTGAATTAAGAAATAGGCTACAGAATGGGAGAAAAATCTTTGCTGTGTTGCAGGGAGCCTAGCAAAGACCAATCAGACACCATCTATAACCTACTGAAAGTCTTTATTCCAGCTAGCTGGTACTACCCTCAGGTATTTAGGACCCAAGTGTACCCCCAACCATTTAGCACAGGGGACATTTTTTTCATTTTTTATTGGTTATTTTATTTATTTACATTTAAAATATTATCCCCCTTCTCAATTTCCCCTCTACAAACCCCCTATCCCTTCCACCCTCCCCTTGCCTCTATGAGGATTCTCCCCCCCCCACCCCCCACTTCTGCCTCAGCACCCTAGCATTCCCCTACCCTGGGTCATCGAGCCCCCACAGAAGTAAGGGGCTCCCCTCTTAGTGATGCCCCATAAGGCATTTCTCTGCTCCATATCCAGCTGGAGCCATGGGTCCCCCACTTACATGTGTTCTCTTTGGTTGATGGTCTAGTCCCTGGAGATTTGGGGGGCCTGCTTGGTTGATATTGTTGCTCTTCCTATGGAGTAAACCCCTTTAGCTCCTTCAGTCCTTGCAAACCCTTTAGCTCCTTCAGTTCTTGTCCTAACTTCTCCAGTGGGATCCTTGTACTCAGTCTGATGATTTCCTACAAGCATCCACTTTTGTACTGGTCAGGCTCTGGCACAGCCTCTCAGGGGACAACTATACCAGGCTCCTATCAGCAAGCACTTCTTGGCACCCACAATACTGTCTGGGTTTGGTGTCTGTATATGGGACAGATCCCCGGTGGCGCAGTCTCTGGATGGCGTTTCTTTTAGACTCTGTTCCACTCTTTGTCTCTGTATTTCCTCCCATAAGTATTTTGTTCCCCCTTCTAAGAAGGACTGAAGCACCCACATTTTGACCTTCCTTCTCACTGAGCCTCATGTGGTCTGTGAATTTTATCATGGGTGTTCCAAGCTTTTGGTCTAATATCCACTTATCAGTGAGTGCATACTACATCCCCCCTTTGTTGGGTATTTTGGCTAATGTCCTCCCTGTGGTAGATGGGAACAAATACAGAGACCCATAGCCAGACAATGCACAGAGAACTGGATATGGAGCAGAGAAATGCCTTATGGGGCATCACTAAGAGGGGAGCCCCTTACTATCTGTCCTGATAGCTGAACAAGGCACTGAACTGCGAATATAGCAGAATGTCATCGGGGGTCATTTAATCACTTTATTCTTTTAGATCAATATTATTTGGTTTTGCCCTAGGTCCCTGGGCTATCTAGTCTTGGGTTCTTAGTAACCCAAGCAGAGTCACATATGGATTTCATCTCAAGGAGTGGGTATTAAGTCAAATCAATGATTGTTTGGTTACTCCCATAAGCTCTGTATCACAATTGTCCTAGCATATCTTGAGGCAGTACACCATTGTAGAATAAGGATTTGTGGCTGTCTTGGTGTTTATGGTTCTCTTTTGAGGCATGTGGAGCATGTTTCTGTACCGAAGATACTGAAAATGTAAAGCCTGTATGTAGGTACCAACCAGCTTGACACCCCCATCTTCAGTGTGTTATGTGGGCCTTGTATTCAACAATGGAGCTCTGCTGTCAGTTTGTGATAAGCAACCTGGAGTCTTGGCAACATCCTGCATTGTTTGGGGGTTTCCATTTGACCCTTTTGGCCAACAGCTCAACTAGATATAACCCAAACTCAATACTGGAGACCTCACTGGGTGAAAAGAGATGGCTAGTTGGGACTCTGACTCCTCCATTATTTGACTTTATTTCACTTGGATCACCTTCACACACGCATGTTAGACAAGCAGGCAGGCAGATGGATGTTGGGGGTAGGGGGCACTACAGGGATCCTATTTATGGTTGTATTCGCTAGCAACTTAGTACTTAGCACCTAAGTACTAGTACTTACCAGGAGTACAGGAAAGACTTGTTGACTGAGTGATAAAATGAATAAATAAAATGCTAACCAAATGGCTTGAACACAGGATTGTTCATCATGGTCACACCCAAAGCTAGCACTTAGTGTGCTGCCACCGTGTCCCACGATCTAAAGCCAGGCACAGCTGTTGCACTTTAATTCTCACTCAGCCTACTGGGGTAACACTGTCACAGTGACAGTCTCACAGACGAGGAGCCTGGCCTATCACAGATGTAAAGTGATCGAGTAGTCCAACTAGCACATGAGCAGAAGGCTGGCATTGTAGATGCATCATCACTACTATTTCCCAGAAGCCTGCTGGATTTCTGGGAAAATGCCCTATTTCCAACCCAAATCCTGGACCAAATAAACTATGCTCCTTACTCAGAGTAGAAAGTTTTCTCAAAAAAAAAAATGGTCCCTTAAAATTAGTTTAATTTTTCTTATTAAGCATAAGGACCAAAACTAGGCTAATTCTTGCTTTTCAATAAATCAAGACCTTGTAGAGAAAACTATAACCTGCACACTGCCTCCTATCTTGTGGAGCTGGCCCAGCTTCATACACTGTCTGAGGTCCTAATCCAGTTCAGCATAGAAAGATACAATCTAATTGCAGTTGTTAATATTATTTTATTGCCTTTAAAAAGTGTCACAAACTTTTCTATTAATAAGACTACATACTGGTTTTAATTATTTGCGAATGTTGAAGATGGATTGTAATCCCCCAGAGCCTTTTTCTCTTGAGGCATTTACCTATCTGCTTTTCTTTTTATCATGTTTCCATGGCTTCTAGACTAACAGTTCTCCAACAGGCAAAAAAAAAAAAAAAAACCAGCATTCGATTGGATACTGCACAGTGGGCATTGACTCTCAAACTAACCAGTTACCTCACAGCCCACAAGTACCTTCTGCAATGCCTCACATACCAGACACCAAATCTCTCATCTCCCCACCCCCACCCCCAGCTCTCCTACCTTTGAAATAGGATATTAAAGTCATATGTCACCTGCTTAGTTTCTCATAGACCTCATTAGTCCCTTGACATGCATTTGATTATAATATTCATGAAGTTTTAGTACCTATCAATACAGTCATTAATCATCCATTTTTGAGATAACATGTTTTTACTTAGATGGCGTTATAAAATTACATAGGAAACAAATATTGCATATGGGAAGGATCTCATGTGCTGCCCCCTGATGCATGTGAAGAGGACAGCAGCGTGTAATTTCTTTAAAAGGCAAACGAGTAGAAACATGGTTTTTGGGCCCCGACTCAGGCTCTGGGCATATCTCAGGTTCTTTGTCTATGGACACGGAGTAAGCGCATGACACATGGCGAAGGACTGAGGACTGCGTAGGCACCTGTGGCACCCATCGCCCTTTAGGCCTCAGTGAGAATTCCTTGACCCCAGCGATTAGACACCAAGCCCTGTTGAGCAAAGTTAGAGCTGTTTATAGTTTTTCCTTGTAATCCTTACCACAATCATCATCACTGAACCATTTATTGATTTCTTCCTGTACTACCCTTTGGATGAGGTAGTATCGCATCTTACTCCCTTTCGCACTCGAGGCCAGCCAGGCAGCACCCACTCGCTACCACGGAATGAATGAAGAAAGGAATACGCGAGTGTGAATAGGTTCTGCAAGCTTTAAATGTTATTCAAGATGGGAAGGTATTAACAACCTGTTTACTAGCCATCTACTCCCTTAGAGACACAACTCATATATAAAACACGTCTGGTTTTATATAGCCTTAGCAGAAAATGCCAAGACTTAAGGACATTGTTATCCCAGTCTCGTGAATGAAGAAGATAAGGCTTTAAAAGGTCAGATGCCTCATCCAAAATAATGTTGCTGCACTAGAATCAACCCTTGTTCATGTTTTATATGTGCTATAGAACAACACACTATGCTAAAAATAAAAATTAACCCAAAATCTGGACCCTGGCACCAAGTAGGCGGTTAGATGAAAGTGTTAGGCATGACCCAGTGGCAAGGGCTGAAATGTAGCAGGTCTGGCTGGCTAAGCTTTGAAAACCTTGCAAGCTTAAATGACAATAATAATTAGAACATTGTATCTTGAGACCAAAAAAAAAAAAAATGAATGTTTATTTCTATAAAGGACAATTAGAGAGTACAGCCTCAGGTTTTACAATCTAACTACAAAGGCATGCACCCATCAGTAAAATAGCAAAATAATTAATGGTAAGTCCCTGACCTCCATCAAGCTCACTTTCCAGAAACTCAAGAAAATGAAATGCCTCAAGCAGGATTTTAATCTAATCTTGATATTTAACCTTACTTTTATGCAGATTGATGTCAGCCTTTAAAATAGCCACTTTTAAAATTCAAAGCACATGCATTTCTGCTTATAGTTTCCTTCTATTAAGATTTTCATGTTAAAGAAACTTTGTCCTTCTTCTTATTGTAGAAACCCAAACCTAAATCACTTTGCCTTGTAGGATTTAATTAGGAACCCATCCAAACCAATGCATAATGCAATGCCCGTTAATGGAGAATTAACCTTGACAGTCAGTATGATTCTAAGCAGTGAATTATTAAGACAAAGTATTTGCAAAACTGGTATGTTCATTGTAGTACCAATCTTAAACTTATCTAAAATAATGGAGCATTTGTACTCTTTCATGGCCAAAAATGTAAACTTTAAAAAAAAAATAGACTTAACTTTGAATATAGTGTGGTGGCTTATTCTGTAGTGAAACCTGACAATAGGTCCTCTTCTAAAATCCAGGCTATTACCTAGAGTGATAGCACAAGACAGTGCAGTTTCCTCCATCTTCTATACCTGCTGAGGCTATTTCAGGTTTGACTAGAATTTGATCTCCTTAATGGGGAATCCCATGAAAATTGCCAAACTTTGTTCTAGGATCCCAAGGTCAGGATGTCCCTAGCTAACTTATCTTAGATTTTGTTAAATTGCCTTTTGTGCAATCTTCCCAGGAAACTGCTTTTCTGGGCTTCTGGTAAACTTGCTTGTGTCAAATAGTTTACTTTCACTGTGGCTACCAAGTGAGGTCCCAGGACACGGCTTCTGCCTTTAATAACTCTGTGTTCTAGACACTCAGGACTACCCAGGTTTCCCCACCTCCAAACACTTGGGTGTGGTATTAGTCATCTAGAATAAAGACTTTAATTAGCTATAAACTATCTGAGCACTCATCTCTGGTAGACTATCATGACACTAGTTTTCTGTGATTTAGGATATGATAGCATTTCAGGTTTACTAGTATTACTGCATGTCTATCACCGGGTAAAAGACTCCTTTAAGAACAAGAGTAATATGAAGACAAAGTGCAAAAGGGCGTCACTTTAACTAGGGAGCAGAGAGGGAGGAGAATATAAAAAGGAGAGGATAGAGGAAAGATAAATACCACTAAGGATATTTGATAAATCCATTGAGGAACATTATTTTATAAGCACACTGTAAAACACAATGCATAGCTCTGTCTCTCTGTCTCTCTGTCTCTGTCTCTGTCTCTCTGTCTCTGTGTGTGTGTGTGTGTGTGTGTGTGTGTGTGTGTGTGAAGAGTTTCAGTGAAGCTGTACTACTTGAAGTGATAATATTCCCAACATAAGCCATAGACTATTTAACAAAACCCCTAGTTCCAGTCACAAGCAACCTTCTCAGAATCATTGACTATGGGAGAATCCAAGAGACTTCCAGAACAAGGTCGTCTCTTGCCACTGCCCTTGACTGCCTCCCAGAGAGAGAAGATGCCATACTCTTCAGACACAGGACTAGGAGGTTCCAGTCTAGAACTCACTTGAAACATTTCCCTGATGTCTAGAACTCAGTATCATAATGTGCTATGAAAGCTTCCTAGAGAGAAAAGTAACCAGCAGTCCTCCCTGGCTATACAGCCTTTGGATCATAGTGACCATCCTGGCAAGGGGTCCCAAATAGTAAAATAGCAGCAGAGACTTTAGGGGTAACCAATAGTCTAATCGGATTTAACTTTTCACTCAATAGGAGTAGCTTTGTACCTAATACTGTAAACCTCACCAGCTACCCAGAGAACTACTACTGCCATTTGTCTAAAGCAATGAAATTTCCAAGTTGTATTTTAATACTTATCCTTATCCTAACAGATTAAGTATAGTTCTCATCATCATCACCAAAGAAGCTTATTTTGCAACAGGTACAGACCATTAGAGATCCACAACTGATGAAAATACAACAAAAAATGATCATGAAGTGCTAGCCCAAATTACTAAATCTGTAATACATCCCCTACACTGAAGCCTCGGGAAACAGAGGTACAGGATCTTGCAAGAGCCTCAGGACCAACTTGCCTTGCTGTCTTCCAGGCATGATAAGGAAGCTGTACCCATAAATTTTCAACACTATTATTGCCCCCAAAAGCCCTGCATAATGGCCAGTGTGGGTCAGGGAAATCTCATCAGGTCTCATCCCTAGATAATGAGCTTCAAGCAGTCGGCGACTGCTGAGATGAAGAATTGTTTTTCTCCAAGGGCAAGCTCCCTGATAAATTAGTTGATCCCAAATGTCAGCCCTAAACACATACCATGCTAAATACACTCAGTAAGTTTTGTATTCATATGTATGTGCACCTGTGTATGTGTGCATGGTATGTGTTATGTGTATTCGTATGTGTGTATATGTACCAGTAATTTAAGATATCATGAATTTGAATGGAAGTAGGTATGGGCTGTGGTGGGGTTGGAGGAAGAAGGAGGCATGTGTATAAACAGTACTCATGTATAAAATTCTCAAAAATAAGACATTTAAATTTTAAAAGTTCTAAGTGTAAGATGAACAGTTGATATGTTCTTTTTTTTTTTTAATATTGTGGATGGAGCTTCGTTCATGTGGTTGCTAAACTCTCCAACCCTAATCCTTGTTTTAATCTCATCTTATGTCCATAATTTTGGACTACACACTATGGCGTAGTGTGGAAGGAAATATGAAGGGGAGGTGTTTATAGGTCTCAGGGCTCTTTGACCAACAGGGAAGCCATTGAGGAGCTGAAGGGAAGGGAAGTGAAGGCAGACGATACACTTCCCTTTCTGTAAGCCCTCAGGCTGCATTCTGGAGAGAGTACAGAACACAGGAACAGTCTCGAGAGTGTCTTGGGTAATTTGTATACATACGAATATTTGAAAATTACTCTACACAGATTTTTTATTAAGATACTAAAAACATTTTTCCCTAAGGAAATAATTTAGATAGAATTATTTTAATGGAACACCAAAATCTGTATTGTTTTCTTTTTAGGTAAGCAATTTAAATAAAATTATTTACCACAACTAAACAAATACTGAATTATCTGTTTCTCGGGCATTTTCCTGGAGATTATCAGTCACAGAAATGGCAAAAGTCGTGTCTCCTCTTGAGGAGACTAGAGGGATGTGACCCACACAAGCAGTGCACGGAGCACTGGGAATGAAGTGGAGGGTCCAAGAACAGGAAGTGTGGGATGATGTTCCTCGGCAACAGGAAGTGAGCCCAGAGCGAGGCGGGAAGAGCAGGCAGACTCAAGAGGAAGGCACTAGGGACTAGACCCACTAGAAGGAGAGACGGGGTCTTATGGGAAGCCTTAAAATGCTAAAGGCATGTTCCAATGTGTTGAAAAAAGTAGAGCCAGCTTGTTTCTGCACTTGTGCCTCTGCCTCTGCAGCCTGGCCGGCCATACATTGGCGGGCAATCGCTGACCTGTTTCAATCTTGCAATCTTGCAGAGATTCACTGGCCGGAAACTCCCAAAAACGTCTCCACCCAACTCGCTAGGTTCCCAGGCGCGGGTCACTACCACACCAACCTCATGCTTCAAATCCCCCACGGCCTTTGTGGTGCACATTTGGCAAACCCACACTTTGCCATGTACCTTTCTCTCTTGAACCCAGACAAACTATCACGTGAAGGAAAATGCAACACAAATTTAGTTCAGAAACAATGGTAACTCAATCTCTGGGCACAACAACTAAAACCTAATCTTGTAAGCCATAATAAAATCTGATTCCTCTCGTGGCGAATCCTTGTGGCTCTGCCATGATACCTGGAAACTCTAGTAACTGTATCTTACCCTTCTGCTGTCCCAGTTCCAAAAGGGAGTAACTTTCCTGCTCCCTCTCTTCCTCCATCCAACACAGAAGTCCCGCCCACTCGCCCAGTGATTGGCTCTTTTAGTCATCAGGTGACTGGTTCACAAGAACAGTACCAGGCCCATCCGCAACAGGGTAAGCCTGAAGGTTTTAGGGAGAAAGTAAACAAGCCAGGTTCCTTCAAGGATGACAGATGTCACCTGTCCCACTTGGCATACAGCCAAATTGCCTCCGAGCCTTCTCTGCAGGTATGCGGGTATGCGCACTGCATGACCAAGTTTGAGAAATGGAATGTAAGGTGTGCCAGCTCCTTCCCCACTTGTAAGACTTCTCTCATAATCCTTTGTTCTCTTGCCTTATCAGAAACACCCAATAGGTTCTATATGTCTGACGCGCTATTTGCATTTTGAATAGGTATTGATGTTAAAACTGAACCTGAAGAAGTGCTTTTGACATGGCGTGTGACTTCCCCACTGATGGACTGCCTTTCCGTTCACAGACCAGTTCCTCAGCAGCGCAGCAGGCAGGAACAGTAGAAGTCAAGATGTTTGCCACATCGCGTTTGGGTCCAGGGTGCTTGGACCCCCTCCACTCTCTGGCAGGCGAAATAACCTACGGCTCTCCACTGAGGTAGGCAGAAGGTTTGGAAAACCTCCCCGAGCACGGGAGGGGCTGCTGACAGGCTTTCGGGTTGTGGGAAGAAGGAAGGAAGGAAGGAAGGAAGGAAGGAAGGAAGGAAGGAAGGAAGGAAGGAAGGAAGGAGAACCTGACTATGTGCATGAAGGAGGCTTATAAATTTTCAACAGGAATTTTGGATCTTAAAAGACTTCAAATTTTTTTTCGGTCATGTCAACATAATTAAAAAATTTTTGTAGTCCTTTTATTAAGCATGTTGTTACAGGCAAACCTTTATGAACATATTTTATCATCTCTGTCAAAAGAAAGGTTGGATGTAGACCAGTAACCATACAATGCACAGATTCTCGAGCGGTCTGCTTTTTATTGTTAACTTCCTCTAGTTCTTTGGCATGTTGCATGATTCTCCCTCACCTCTACCTGTTGCAAGCAGGCAGAACTCATGGGGTATTTACGTGTGTGCCTAGGGGACTCGCCTGCCTGCCACTCTGCCCCATGTTGCCCGTGTCCTTCCATTTCTAAGATTCTACAAGTTCCCTTCCCATCACCTTTTTTTAAAAAGATTTATTTATTGTTATTGTGTAAGTACACTGAGGCTGTCTTCAGACACTCCAGAAGAAGGAGTCAAATCTCATTATGAGATGGTTGTGAGGCACCATGTGGTTTTGGGGATTTGAACTCAGGACCTTCAGAAGAACAGTCAGTGTTCTTACCCGCTGAGCCATCTCTCCAGCCCCTCCCATCATTTTTTAGAGGCAATTCCTCTAGGTTTTTCTAGCTTTATTTGTCCAAGTTTTTGACTAGCTAGATTTTATCAAAATAAGTGCAGTTCCTGTATCTTTGAACATACATATTAGTTCCTTTTCCTTACAGACTGTAAGATCCATTGGATACAAAAATAGCCAGTTGTGCCAGCAGCCTACAGAAGAGAAGCGTGTTAGCAGTGCGGACATGCCAGCCTTGCTGACACCGCAGTCTGAACAGCAAGGAGAGAAAGGAAGTACTCGCCCTGTGAAGCAAACCACTCCTCTTCCTGGTAAGAAGGAGTCACTAGAAGTAAGAATCAGCAGAAAGGAGCAAGAGAGGTTCTTACTGAGATGAGTTGAGCAGGGTTCAAGAGTGAGCTAAGTCCAGAAAATGGCCGTTGAGTAGTGGGGAGGGTAGTGACTGTTGGGACACATTCAGGAGGTTTATGCAGGCACCATCTTGTCTTCTCTGTCCCTGTCCTGGGCCTGCTTTCTGACAGTGATGCCAGAGTGAGACAGCATCTGATTAGCATCTCATTAGCATCTCATTAGCATTAGCATTTGGAAACTCCATTTTTATTTTTTGATTTCAGTTTCTGTTTGCAGAATACAGTTTATTTTCTGTCGTTGATGTAAAAAACAAAAATAAAAACAAAAAGTAAGCAGCTCTGTAGGAAGACTGGTCTCATTTCAGACTGGGAGCTCAAGTCCAACACAGAAGTAAAGTGATTTGCAGCTTGAATCTATTAGAAAAATGGAGAACGCAAGACTTAAAGTTGTTTTGTAATGTTCTGTCCTTTTCTGGCTGACTTTAGTGAATGGGGAAAGGGAAACATCTGAGTTAAGTTTACTTGTGTTAGAACTGTTGATGGAGTGTCATAGACATGCGGCCCAGTTCTCCAGTGACTCTCTGAAGCCTGGCTCAAACTTCTCCGCCCTTGAAACCTCAGTCTCTCCCTCTTTAAAACAAGCCAAGCATTGTGCCTGGCCCTGGTCGCGCCTCAGAGCCCTGCTGAGGAGCCAGTGACAAGAACCAGGAAGGGAAGGACTCGGTGAACACCAGCCCCCCCCCCCCAGGGCTACTGTTTAAATACCAAATTGTATTTCAGAATTAGTCTCCAATATTTATCTTACCTCGCCAGACTTTTTTTGGAAAACTCCTTACTGTTAGACTTCCTTTTTACAGAGAAAGGAAATTTTCTATCAACTTCATTTTTTATACTTTTTTAATATAGCATGTTATATGAATAACATCACTCACACTTCTTGTAGCCCTCTATAAATCTTATTCTTATTCTTATTCTACAAATCTTATTCTTTGGATGAAATTTATCACTCATATAGAAATTCTACTCTTGAAATAGGAATGAACACCTATTTTCTGTAAAGGACTAAGTTGTGTCTTTTATATAGCCTGAAATTATTTCAAAATGATACATAAATATTTTCATTGTGGTGATAAATATATTTATTGTATTATTTCAATCAATATAGTAGTTTCTGTTCTGGCTTTTGTTCTTTGATATGGAAATGTACCAGCCAGTCTTCCTATTCCGCATCCACATCCCTCTCAAGAACCATCAACAGATAAGGTTAGCAACAGAAGACGACTTCAGCGGAAGAGCAGCGGCGGAGACAGGACCGAGGCGCGCTGTGGTACAGACGGTTTCAATCCTATCTCACATCAGTGCTTTATGCAGGGCAGTGGGGTCTCTCTGCAGGTTGTAAATTTCAAAGGATTATCAACCAATTCATTTAAAATATAAATGTCTGTTCTGCAGGGATTATGGAAATCAAATGTTCTGCAGAAGTATTCCTCCAGAGTCTACCCTAACAGAGAAGAGCAGGACTCAGTAGACAGCCACACAGAAATGCCAGACCGCCTCCCTCCACCCCCACCTCAGGGCTGCAGACAGCCTAAACTGCTGCTTCTGTCGCTCTGCCAAAGGACCTAAATGTGAAAAAGGAAACCCCTGTCTCAAAGCCTTACCTAAATCGGGCTTTATCGTCACCTTTCCGATTTAGTGTGCATCTTTTACAGCGGGCCATTTCACAGCTCCTGTTACACGGCTGTGTCTCCCTCCCTTTGGATTCTTTGTATATGATACGATGCAGTTTCAAACAAACATTTCCACACATAACCCTTAGAGAAATGTAAGTCATTGCTAAAGCTATCCCTTTAAAGAAGGGATTGGAGGCAGGTTTATGGAGATTTATAGACATATATGAGTCTATCTTGAATACAGCCCAGGGATGTCATGAATAGATCTGTTAGCACTCTGTCCCCAAATTTTAAGATTCAATCTGCCAGGTTTTATGTTATTTTTATTAAGGGCAGATAGAAAAACTAATTTTGTGACAGTGCTCATATCTATCTTCTTAGAGTGATAAAGAAAAGTGCTTGTTTTAAAAGAATTATAATGTAATTTTATGAAATCCAAGAAAAAATATAAGATCCCTTTAAAATTCTATGGGTTTTGAAATTCTTTTTATTATATAACTATAAAAGTTAAATCTAAAATGTCCCCGTGCAAATATCAGAGTAGTTTAAGGTAAAGTTCTACAAAAATACAACAGAGTTATCATAAAACATTCAACTATTTTTAAAAATGCTCATTAACTATAATGATACTCATTTGCTTTTAAATAACTGAATGAAAAGAATATGCACAATTAATTCCACCATTCAAAAACAACATTTTATAAATATCAATAAAATAATAGAGTGGAAATATCTCTTTCAATAAAGGTAGTTCCTCAGGAAGTACCAGGAGTAAAGAAGAAGTCGCCGTGGCCCTCAACAGTACCACACAGCTGAGGACAGAGCCGGTGAGAGCAAGCACTCCGGAAGCCCCGCCTCCTCAGCAGCCAGGTTGGCCTCCTTAGCCCTCACAAAACATAATTATGCCAAACATTACTGGAAAATTTGGGAAGTTCTACCACCATTGTCACCTGTTACCCACGAAAGTAGAGTTCCCTCTTACGGTTCATCATTTTGTTAATAAAAGGATTTAAGAACAGGCTCAATTGGGAACTTAGAAACAATTTTATTAGGGTTTGAAAGAAAAGCTGCAAGGCAGACAAGACATAAATCTCAGCAGCTTTCCTGTGGAAGGAAATTAAAAGGAGGAGGAAGAATGCTGTAATATCTGAGTTAAGTCACTAGGAAGGTCACCCAAGGGGGAGCGGGCATCTCACGGTGTTCAGGAGAGGGCATTCTGGGAAGTAAAAGTGCATTATCTCATTAAATCCTTAATTATTCCACCTCTGTCTTTTTTTTTTTTCAAGGTTTAAGTTTGACTTTATCTCCTGAGGGGTGGGTGATCCTGCCTTCCTGAGAGTTGATCCCTTAGCCAGACAAATGACCTGCCCATGTGGCTTACCTCTTGTATTATGGGTAGCTTGGAATATGTCCCTAATATGTCTCCACAGAGCCCTTGATTTAGACTACTGTAGACCAAATATTCCAACTGCAGCCATTTCAAAAGAAGATGATACAATTATTTGTTGAAATTGATCATATTTTGTAAGTCTCCCTTTTACCCTCAATTTTATGTCCAACTTGAATGGATGAAAGAGTATTCTAATACCCGCACTGTCCCATTCAAAAATGAAACTTTGAAACCTTGAGCCTTGCGCTGACCCCAACCTCCCTCAGGCCCAGCCTCTAGTGTCCTTGTCCCTGTCCTCAGTGTAAATGGAGAGCGCTGAGTCCCCTCCCTGGGGCCCAGCCTCTAGTGTCCTTGTCCCTGTCCTCAGTGTAAATGGAGAGCGCTGAGTCCCCTCCCTGGGGCCCAGCCTCTAGTGTCCTTGTCCCTGTCCTCAGAGTAAATGGAGAGCTCGAGTCCATCAACTTGTCTTGCCTAGCAGGTGTTCCCTACCTTTACAAAGGCAAATTGTTTCTGAGCAAGGGAAAAGGGAAAATAAATGAAAATTGTTTGTAGTTTGTCAGTCTTATTTATGCAGTGTTGAAACCTTCATTAAAATGTTAGGTGCAATTAGTGTCTCTAGCATAAATCTGACTGTGTAGAAAAACTAATTAGATGTTTAGGTGATCATTCTTGCATTTATCTTGTTTGCTGCAATATTGTGATTACAGGGTAATTTACATATTTCTCTAAGAAAACACACCAAATTATTCATTACAATTGATATGGAAATACTTGAGGTAAAAATACAGATTCCAGAAAAGCTTGTGGTAGTAAGATATTTAGTATTATGTCAATGTAAAGCCATCATCTTACTCCAACTTTTTGACAGTTAATAATGTTTGGCAAGTAGGTCATGAAAATTTGTCCAGTAGAACAGTGAGGATTCCCAGAATCCTTTCTGCTCCTTTGCTGCACACATCCATGTGTATAACACAGCACACTGGCTTCTCTGATCACTTTCAGCCTTAGGTTCTGCCCATGAAATGTGTATAAAACAACAGCTATAGATGTATATAAACCAAGAATACAAATCAAACATTTGTGATAATAAAATTTCAGAAGAAATTAATTTCAAATAATTACTTGAGAGATACATACATACAATTGTCAAGGCTGATATTTTTGTATTTATAATTGTCAATGTTGCAAGTGGTACTCCACATAGAAACATAATATTTATAAGAACAGACAAAGAGCGTGGGAAACAGGACAACACAGGCCGTATTTCCTGGAAAGCCTGCAGAAGGGGACTCTAGCGTAAGACTTAGACCCTGGCATGGACCACGTGCTGACAGGAGGGAACGAGGACAGAGGAAGGAGGTGGGACTCTCCCTTTCTCGGCCTACAGTGAGCCGCTCACTAACACACATCTCTTCTGGTCAGTTGTTTCTCAGATCAATAGGTCAGGGAAGCAAGAATCATCAAAAACAACCTGGAGATGAGTTACTTGCGTTCTGGGAGTTGTGGCTGTGTAACCAAAAGAAAGGAAGACACTTGCTAAGTGGCATGGTCACTGCGAACAGCGGGAAAGGCCTGTTTGTCGGTTCATGGACGCTCTCTGCCCGGTCCTCACCACATTTCTCTCCGTGATTTTTTTTTAAACTGTTCTTATGGTTGAACTGTAGCCAGCAACTAAACCAGTAATTTTTAAATTATACATTCTGAGGCCAGACATGGTGGCACACATTCTAGTCCTCCAGAGACAGAGTGGATCTGTGAGTTGTATCTCAGACTGGTGTACACAGTGAGTTCCAGAACAGCCAGTGCTACACGGAGAAATACTGTCTCAAAAACAAAATGGGGGGGGTGGGGAAGAAAGGAAGGAAGAAAGAACAGAAAACTCTACATGTCCAGTAGAAAGACTACACCTCACAGCAGTCTCAAACCCCAGCCAGGGTATTTGAGACAGGTGTGTGGTGTGCTGGTGTGTGCCCTGTGCTTGGTAGGCATTCCGCATTGGGGCTGCCTTAAAGCACCACAGTGGGGGCCACATCGGAACGCCCGGGATTCCCTGTGCTTTGGATTTTGGACTAGTTTGTAACTGTTGCATATTCAGAATCGTTTTATTGTTAGGGAATTTTTTACAACCTCAAAGCTAATTTATACAATCGAGGTTTGAGGACACTGTTTCGGAGCACTCCGTAGGTGGGTTCCTGCCCCAAACCTTCAACCTGTCCATTCCAGCTGCCCACAGTGACTCAGACCCATGCACCACCCGGCAGGTGGAGATAAAGTAGATCCAGCCTGCTCTGGCCATTGACCTGAAAATATGTCTTTCTCTAGCATAGCTTATCAGCCTGTTTATCCGCCACACCCGGTCCTTTTGTGTGCAGTGGTCCGTGGTGAATACCTGGTGCTTGCAGCTGGAACTATTCTCCATTTGTGCTATAAATGCTGTTTTTGTAAGAGATTTCCGGGCCTTTCTTTTAGAGTATAGACTTTACAGTGGGCAAATCTTCTGCATCCCACAGTTACTTGCATTGTGGCCATAACTAATAGATTAAAGGGCTGGGCAGAGCAGGCAAAAGCTCGCCACTGAGACAATACCTGGAGAAAGGTGCACTCGGGGAAAGGGCTCTGCTGGGGAAACAGTTCTCTCCTGCAGTCCTTCTGAAGAAAGGAAGCCAGCACTGCCTTTAATTGAATTTCCCATAAACACTGGCCTCTCACACTGCCTGGATCATAGCTATAAAACCTAGTTCAGTGTGATAGAAAAGATGAGCTTTTGTAATTAATTAATTTATTTTTTTATACTCCACATTTTATCCCCCCCCACTCACCCTCTGACTGTTCCACATCCCAGACCTCCTCCCTGTCCCCCTGTCTCCACGCGGATGTTCCCTCCCCCACCCCACCTGACTCTAAAGTCCCTGGGGCCTCCAGTCTCTTGAGGGTTAGGTGCATCTTCTCTGAATGAGCACAGACCCGGCAGTCCTCTGCTGTATGTGTGTTGGGGGGCTCATATTGTAAGGCCTCCTTTTGGGGGACCCCCTACTCAAATCTCAGGATGGCGCTCCCCAAGAAACTCGAGAGACCAGCTTGATACAAACGCATGAGGTAGCTTTAATAAACGGAGCTCCGGGCCAACACTTACCCCACGCAGGGGGCAGAGGAGTCGACCCCGAGGCTCAAATATTGAAGGTTTTTATAGAAAGAAATTGAGGGAGGTTGACGTGGTGACACATGATAGGTTAGTTCAAACGGTTACAGGCAGATTCTTGGCGGGCAATTACATCAGCAGGCAATACGTGGGACCGGTACATCTGGAATGCAGGAGGGCAGCTTATCTTTTGGAGTCAGACCGGGTGACGCCAGCCTGTCCGGATGGTTTGAGGCTTAGAGGAGATAGTCCAGACATATCCCTCATCTATATGGTCTGGGATGCCGTAACAACATGCCCGGGTGTATCCTGGATTTGTATTGTCCTTATCCTTTTCCAGGACTGATCCCTTATCTATATGGTCTGGGATGCCCTAACAGCATGCCCGGGTGTATCCTGGATTTTTATTGCCCTTATCCTTTCCCAGGACTGTTTGTTTCTTTAAGTCCTGGGCCCTGAGAAATTTTAACTTCTTTTATTCTTTCTTTCAATATCAGCTGGTGTATGCTGCCTGGTTGGTGGGCCAGTGTTTGAGAGATCTCGGAGGTCCAGATTAATTGAGACTGGTGGTCCTTCTACAGGATCGCCCTTCTCCTCACCTTCTTATGGCTTTTCCCTAATTCAAGAACAGGGAAGCCGGGCGGTGGTGGCGCACGCCTGTAATCCCAGCACTTGGGAGGCAGAGGCAGGCGGATTTCTGAGTTCGAGGCCAGCCTGGGCTACACAGAGAAATCCTGTCTCGAAAAACCAAAAAAAAAAAAAAAAAAAAAAAAACAGGGTCAGGGTCAGCAGCTTCTGTCCATTGGTTGGGTGTAAATATCTGCATCTGACTCTTCCCGCTGCTTGGTGGGTCTTCTGGAGTGCGGTCGGTCATCCTTGGTCCTTTTTTGTGAGCTCTCCATAGCTTCAGTAATAGTGTCAGAAACGGGTTTTAAACAGTTGGATAAATGTTTTTCTTACCAGTCACATACAGAATTTTAAAGAAAACAAATAAGACCAAAAAATGATACCAAAGTACCTTCTAAAATTAAATATACAGTTGTATTTCAAATAACAGTATGTCTGTAGATTTAGAGTTGTTTGCAGTATCTGCTCAGTTTAGTCTGAGAATTATTTCAATCAACAAGAGGCAGAGAAACAGACAGTCAATCATCCTTCAGCGTTCTCCTTGATGCGTAACTCACACAGTGACCAGATGGTCTGTTTTCAAAAGCTTGCTCTATACTGTACTCTGTCTTCCTGTGGTAAGAGAGGAGGTATTAGTAACTCAAATCCTTTTAAATTTGGACAACTTCCCTTACTGGATGTCAAATTAATGAGGTTGTGCTATAAAGAACTTGCTGCAAGACAGGTGATAATTATTTCAGACTTACAAATTTCCTGGCCAGGGTTTCAACTCAAATGGGGAGGAAGTGTAAATGAGTTGCCGGTGGCTGTGGACACTGTTCCAAGGGTAACTGTTTAGCAAGACACAAGATGGTGGAGTAATTGCCTCCCCTGGCTTCTGCCTTATCTGATACCTCTATCTCAACAAGAAATGTTACCTAACCAGCTGCTAAATGGAACACCTCTATTGTTGTCGTCTTCCCCAGTGTCAGATGAGTGGATATTTCCTGAGGGCTGTGGCCTGACCTCCGACCCAGCATGGGGCAGTCCGCCTTCGCTCCTAGATGGGGACTCCCCCACTGCCTCGCACCTGTGGCTGGGAACCAGCAAGGACAGTGACCCTGACCAGGCAGAGGAGACCCAGATGGCTCCCAAGGACATTTTCACCTTTTCATCCAGACCGAGATCAGCGCCTCATGGGAAGAGTCATGATATGTCCCCCAAGGGGTGCCCGTTTATTCTGGACCCACAAGAGGACATCCGAGTGACCAAGGGAGACCCTGAGTTGGAAGGCGATTTTGATGGCAGTGACAGCAGCGAAGAGGTACACTACTTGATGAGTAGCATAGGCTTGAAGCACTGTCCCGTGACTGCCAGTGAGCGCTAAACGTGTCGGGATGAAAGAGGGGAGTCGATTGCTATTTATAAAGACGCAGCAGATTGCTATGTCAGTCAACAGTTCCATCCGGTTGTTATGGTAACTCCAAATTTGTGGATTTTTTTTTATTATTAACAGCCAATTTCATGTTTAATTATGGAAGCCAGTTTTTCAGTTGTTTATATTTTTTCATTTTAAACTTTGCCTCACAGAATCAGAAATAATTTACAGTTGAGTCCATGATAGCAAGAGCGCTGCAAAGCAGATCAGGGTCTGCAGGGCGGCTGTGCTGTGGTTGCTAAGCATTCGGAATTGACACATTGCTGGCTCCTCCTCCCTGCCAGCTTCTCACCTTAGACCCATTAGGACTCGTTATTTTCCATATGGTCTCAGAATTGCAAGAGTTGTGCCAATTAAAGTCCAGATAATGAATCATGAATTAGTACTGGGACTCTCCTTCCGGAGGTGTTTGTCCTGAATTGCTTAGAATATAAATACGTTGTAAGGTAGCGAACGGATAAAAAGTTTGCTTATGAATTTGTTGACACCAGAATTTGGCTGAGCAACACTTGTTTAAAAACTAAATACTGTGGCTTCATCTCTAAGCAAAGTGAATTTGGGGACGCGTGCTTCATCAATGTGTGTGCACATGTGTGTGTTTGTAGGCCCTGTGTGTTGGGCACACTTGTGTACATGCATGTTGAGGCCTCCCTCGGGCGTCATGTCTGCCTTTTTCTTCTTGAGGGACGGTCTCACACTTCCCTGGGGCTCACTAGGCTGTCGCTAGCGGTCTGTCTGCCTCCCCGGGTGCTGCCTCACCTGGCTTTTTAAGTGAGTTCTAGGGCACAGATCAGGGTCTTTCTGCTCGTCACACAGGTCCTCTACCCATCTCTCCAGCCTTATAAGTATATTTATCTTTATTCTTAATGATGGTAATTTGTATGTGCTAGAGAAATATATTTTAAAAGCACTGCAGCCGTGATAAAGTTCAAGAAAAGATGTGCAAATACTACGATATAGAAATAGTTAGAAAAGCTCTGATGTGTGCTTACAAACTTGAAATAGCTGTAGCACGTGGGAACGCCCTGGGGACTGTGCCTTATAGATTAGGTTCACACCTCCAGCATCAGAGCCAGGTGAAAATATGGGGGCATAGCTTAAAGCTTTAGCAGTAATTATGGGGTTTATGACTTTTAATGAATTTTGTCAACAAAATATATGAGGATTCTTTCTATATAATATCCTGGGTTCTGTGTATGCTGAAATCATGCCTGATGGCAAACATAGTTCATTTCATGCCACTGTGTTAAGTGGTGGTGTTAGACATACCTATGTCTTTTGTCCCTGAAATTAAGTTGTAAATATTAGAAAATAGACTTCCGTCTTCCTCGTCAATAGGGTCTCTGTCTCACATCATCATTACTTGGGCAAACTGGTCAGTCAATTCAAAGCACTCCATACATACAAGGGGTAGGCTATGTCCTTCCGAGGGGCACACAGCACCATCTCTCTTACTTATACCCTGAAGATTTACTTTAATGCTGGAAATTTCCTGGCAGTGAGAAATAGCAATTTCCTGGGAAGCAATGAGAGTGGTTTTCTGAGGAAGTGCTGTGGAAGGAGCTGTCCTGAGGAACCTAGCTCCTCTGCTTGGACGGACGGCACATAAGCCTCAAGCAACCAAGCTCTCTGAGGAGTGAAGACTGAGCTCTGATGGCTTGAATTGGATATCGCTTTATATGCGTTCTTTTTCTATTATCTCTTCTGCTTCTGATGCCAGTCAGTGTTTATTATACAAAATGTATTTATTAATAACTATGAAATGGAAGTACTCCACCATGCAATACCCCCTCCCCAAGATCTGACTGCTCAGCAATCTGCTCACCCTGTGCCAGGCCTGTCTGTGTGGCCGTAGCATATGGCTTGAGTCTGTGGTGGGGCCATGTCATTGCTGACACCTGCCTGGCTCACTGTTAGTCAGTTTCTTAGGAGTGCCATCAGGGAAGGGACAGAAGCCTTGCCATGTTACAGAGTCAGAGATATAAACAGTATACAATCCAAGATATTAAAATGCTAAAAAAATTAAAAACTGGACTATGAGTATTTACATAAGTATAAGTACAAAATTGATTTCTTTTTTATTGTTTTGTTTTGTTGTTTGCTTGAAGGGTATCATATTTTCTTGCAGGATAGCTTCTATTTGTTTGTTTATTTATTTATTGTATAGGCCATAGGAAATTGAACTATATTTTTCAGTGTCTATTTTATATACACCTCCAAGTTTCAAGAAAGATAACTATAGATAACATGTTAATGTTAGTCATGTTGTTCAAGAATGCTTATCCTTAGGATAACATATAGATAAAAGTATTAATATTTTATTATATGAACAGGTAGTAATTATATTACTTATATACTTGAAATGTATACCCAATAATTGAAATACTGTATGTAGTATTTGTCAAGTGAGTGATATTTAAAGATAAATTTGTTCAAATTCAGTAACATATAAACTGGGTAGAATCACAATGTGTTGTTATTATTATAAAAGAAAAGTATACTTTTATAGAAAAGACTAATTAAAGTTCCAGTGATATATTGTCTTTATCATTTAAGGTGCTGCTAGCTTAATTAATTAACTCCCATTGGAGATCACACTGGGAGAGCCGCACTTAGCAGTGTGAGATTTCAGAATCCTCGCGTGCTCTCGACTTGTTGTGTGTCTTTGTCCCCGGGCTGTTGTGTGTGCTGGTGCTCAATTAATTTGAAGTTGTACCTCGTATTTGAAAAGCACATTACAGAAATATATTTCATGATGAGCTATAAAATCGAAACTACCTTGTAAAGTTAGGAAAGCTGTTAAAACAAAGGGCTTGTCACACTGTCACAACATCTGAATGGCCACTTGGCGGTCCGCCATTATTCCCAGCGTGGCTCTCAGGTGCACCTGGCTTGCAAACTGAACTAGCTTTAAATGAATGTCTCATTATTCCCCTAATTTAATTTTGCCTAGACCTAGATATAGTACTGTCACTTTCCAACGCCTCGGCTGTGGCTAATGCCGATGGTTCAAAGCCACCGCCTCATCCTGTACAATTCAGATTGCAACAGTTGCCCCTGGAATATCCATTTGGGACACAAATAAATACAGACTGGCCCCCTGTCACATTCAGGTGAGGCGGGAAATCTTTGCTATCCTCTTTTCATCCACTGTATGGAAGCCTGCAAGGAACAAACGTGTAAGCATCAATGTTAAACCTGTATTTGTTCTTTCCTGGTATTTGTGCTTTCGGGGTAATTTTTTTTTTTTTTTTTTTTTTTTTGCATTCAGTAATTTAGTTATTTTCCTTCATGCTGTCTCCTAATAGAATAAATTTCTGGGTTATGCTCTAAGTTACTCACCTCTACATTCCTTTGATTAGCTCATTCACACATCTGTATACATATAAAGAAATGAATCTTTGATCCACATGTGACATTTTATGTTTCTGTGTAGTCTTTGAAAACTTTTAAATGTCAGTATACGCACTAGGAAAATGGGAGGACTTTTTAACATATTGCCTCACATGTTATTCCTGTATTGCAATGTAATGTACTCTCCAGAATGATCTGCCAGACAAATCTAATATTTATTCTGCGTGAATAATCCTTTTGGCCTGTTCCTATCAGCATGTCTTTATTATTACTGGGGCACTTTTGAAAAATTCAAAGGCCTCTTCATCCCTTCTACTAGACTGTGAATTGTTGTATGGGAGGGAAAGAAAGCAAAAATCAGTTCTGTGCTGAAAAGCCAAATTTCTACCATTTTTGGTTCTAGTTATATACATCTTTGCAGATCAGTGTTTGGTTTTAGACGGGACTTTCTGTAAGAACTCTTTAAAGTGTTGTGAGTTAAAAGACTATCTATCTTGCTGGGAAATGCACTTTGTTTGGGACAATTATAGGAAACTTAGTACTTCTCCAATGTCTATTTAATTCTACTTTCCTATCCCATAAAGTCACTGCCTCCCAGCAAAATCACAATACTGTAACAGACGTAACTGGCTCAGCCCAGTGTCGGACAAGATGAGGGTGTGGTGCTTGCTAAGGACCACCCTGCTCTCCCCTTGCTTCTGTTTACACACTAGTAAGAAGAAGTGTAAGACGCTATGTCATCCACAGAGATCCATGTTATTACTTTGAGAGTTTCCTGTAGTAGCCAAGAAGTAGAAATACTACTTGGAAATAGTTGTTATGAAGTCATTTAAGATACATTGGAATGGCCAATCTTGTTATCGTGAAAGAAGAAATTAAGTTTTCATTTTTGAGACTATATAGCTACACTCTTTCTTCAACAACATAAGCATGATCTCTACTATCTCAGCTGCTTGCCAGCCCTGTTGTCTAGCTGAAAGGGGTTGTCAGTTAGCATATTTATAATAGTGGCCAAAATGAAAACTTCCTCTGGCCAGATTGCAGTTCGAGTTTGCCATTGAAGGTGAACTTGGGATATTGCAGATGCGTATTCTTACAGAACTGTTAAGCATGTTATAGATGTCTTTTCTTCAGATAAATATGATCATCCAGTTTTACAAAGGCTAGAATGAGTTCTGTTCTAACTCATTCAACATGAAAGTTACAATTCAAAGAGCCTGGGTCCCATCTGCTCTAAGTCAGTGGCCCTCAAGAGTCATGACAATTATCTTTTTCAAAATTACAGCTCAGCAAGAGCCATCCATTCTGTGCATCTAGAAGTGATTGTCCAAATGCCCATCTGCAAGGCCTTCTGGGAAATGTAGCTCAACAAAGGAAGCGCAGCTCCCCAGGGAAATCATCCTCTTTAGCATACATATGCTGTGCGGCAGTTAATCAGGCACACTCTACTGCCATCCCTGGCACTGGAGCATGGCTGAGTATTTAACAAGCAAGTGTTTTCGTGTCCAGTAGACAAGCAGTTCAAGAGATTTGGGTTTTTTAAATATTATTTGCATATATGTATAAATAATATAAATATAAATATATATTTATAATATATATTATTTATATGTATGTATGCATGTATATATATGTGTATATGTATGTATGTATGTGTGTGTATGTGTGTGTATATATATATATGTGTATATATATATATATATATATATCCCCAAAGCATTTTGTACTGGCTCTTCTGAGAAGCCGATGAGCAGATTCCTAGAATGTGAAAATGGAAGGTGACCTCCTTACTACCTCTAACAAAGTTCATTCAACTGCTGTGTGGGTTTTCAGTAGTTCCGTGACCAGCCAAAGGGAGAATGGAGCTGATCAGTTCATCCTTAGGAAGCTAACTTCATGCATGTAACGAATAGATAGAGCTAACACAGACATTCTCAAACAAACTGAGCCCAGATGAATTACAGATGTGAGATCAATGAACAATCTATACCTTATAAGAGGGGCGGCAGCGTTACTGAAGAACAAGATGCTCTCTGTCCTCTCCTTGGAGAAGACTGTGGGACTTCCCTCTAAATGAGGAGCCGAGCCAGTGCCAAATATTAATTAAACTTAGTCTCATATATCATTTTGTCCTTCTCAATCATCTGAACTCTGTTTCCGAATCAGGTATAACCTACACTTAGTGATCCTGGGGCAGCCACTGCGGACGTGTCTCTGGCTCCCTGTGCAGATTCCCCAGTTACTTTCCTCTCTGTGTATTTAAATTAGCATGGAAATATACACACTCGGGTATACACCTTCCTCCTGGCTCATCTCCAGCCCAGGATATGTGAAACACATGAGCTGAATGCTGAGGTCCACACGTGTGTGCGATCTCATGTGGATCAGCTCTGCTTACGCCAAGCAAAAAGAAAAGGGATCCTGTGCAAACTACTGGAAGGGAGAAAAGGCTGCACCTTGATGCACGTGGGGGAAGAAAGACTTCTTACACAATGAACTCACGTCTGCAGGGCCCGCTAAATGAAGCAGCACATCTGGGTTGGTGTCATTCTTTACAGGAGGGTATCCGTGCCCTGGAGGGGCCTGCCTTACTGTCCCTTACTTGTGGGCAACATTGCTTTTGCTACTATCCTGACTCTGGCATTATAGGTTTTAAATTTCATTTAACAGACAGGAGAATATAAAGCCTGTATAGATGGTATGCACATACGTACACCGTTTTCTTTAAATCGGGTTAAGCATATCTTCTCCACCTTATTTATTTATGGTAAAGACGACTTAAGTCCTTATCTCTGGGTTTCCGGAATGTGTAGTATACCCTTGGTATGGTTGATTATCCTGTGGTGCTGTAGCACCAGAACTGGACTCTTCTGACTAATTCAGTACCCTTGCTCTGTGTGGCTTTCTTACCCATGTGTCTTCCTGTGGTTCTTAAAAAAAAATGCTACACATGACATGTAGCCTAGTAAGTGCTGGATTAATGCCAATTGATTGCAAAGGCTCCCAAATCCGCCCTTGACATACATACATACATACATACATACATACATACACACACATACACATGGCTTCCATTCAGCGTAGAGCTCAAGCTCAAGGCCTGGTGTACAGTAGGCAAGCACTTGACCTACACCCCAGTTTAGTGTGTGTGTGTGTGTATGTGTGTGTGTGTGTGTGTGTGTGTACAAGCAGGATGAAAATGGAAGATGCTTTGATTAAAAAGAATCCCAGTGCCATTTGTTCAGTTAAAAATAATGTTTTTGCTTTGTTTGTGTTGTGTTTGGGGAAGAGAGAAAGCTGTATAAACTGTATAGCAGCCAGACCAAAATTTTTAAATGGAAGGAAGGAAGGGAGAGAGGGAGGAAGGAAGGAAGGAAGGAAGGAAGGAAGGAAGGAAGGAAGGAAGGAAGGAAGGAGGGAAGGAGGGAAGGAGAGGATGGGAGAGAGGGAGGGAGGGGCAGGAGGGGCTATGCCCTAAAACTAACCCAGAAAGTGCTTGCTCACTCTCCTGTCTCCCTTCCTTTCTAGACAAACGTAAACAGACCCCTTCTCTGTCTTTAAGAAATGAAGTGTTAGCACCACTCATTCACCAGTAGCTGAGGAGAGGGCCACCGCAGCGGGGTTGCTGGCGCTCTTTCTAGTTTTCTGTCCTAAGGCAGGTTCTGGAGCAGTGTGAGCATCTTCACAGCATCCAGTGTTAGGAAAGAGAAGCGCACAGTAAGTGACTTGCATAAGTGAGTGGTGCCTCCAGGGACTGTGGCAGGTCCAGAGAGAGCCACGGGGTCACCAACCTTTCTTTACTATCTGTGGGACTCTAATCAAAGCTTCTAATTATTTGTAAAACTACATAAACAGATATTAGGCCTGATAAGTACTAGCAAGAAATGCCCCTAAGAGACAGACCCTGAGCAGTTGTCATACAGATCAGCAAGCTGTTCTTAGCAGAGGCTTGAAGATCAAGCTTAATAGCACTTCTGTCTGCTAATCCCAACCTACTTCCCACAAACTTCTTTCCACAGAAACGGTTACAAGGCAGCCCGGGGAGCCCCTCTTCGAGCATTGCAGAGCGGCTGGGTACAGCGGCCTCTGCTCTTAGCACTCTCATTCCAACCCTGCAATCAGCCTGGCTTCTCCAACAGCAACTCCTTGACATTGGCACCTTCGCATCAGCGGCTAATCGGACCCCTTTCCGCTGTAGGGAACATGTAGGGATTAGAGCCTGGGCTCTGGGGCCCTCAACCAGCAAGGCTTACACATCCGACTTCAGAAGCCCAAACAAGTCATGGTGAGAAGCAGAGAAAGGATATTCAGTTGGGTGTGCCTACACTGGGAAGTACAAAGACCCGGTGATTTCCCCAAGCCTATCTTCAGGGCCCTAACACGATGTTCAGATTTAGTAGAGGGAGAAAGGTACGCATAGCTGCATGGTCCTGGCGGTACGCATAGCTGCATGGTCCTGGCGGTATGCATAGCTGCATGGTCCTGGCGGTATGCATAGCTGCATGGTCCTGGTGGAAGCATGAAGCACCCGCCTTCAGGCCCTAAAGGTAGCCTGACAAGGTGCCAAGATTGTCTGAAATCTCTTTCTTGGAGACAAGCATCTAGATTTTACTCTTAGCATGAGATCCCTGGAGAAATCTGGTTTCGTGGGGATCATTGTTTCAATAGTCTAATGCCCTAAAGGAGAGCAGAAATGTCTCTCCTCGGGATATTCTCTCCCCTGCCAGGACACTTACACTGTCTCTGCACTCCACAGACTGCTGCCTGCCACTATCATTGTGATATGCTGTTTCAAATCATGGAGTTCTTTGTTGCCTTCTAAGTGAAATCTCCAGGTGGCAGAGCCTTAGTCTACCACTATGTTCCCGCCAGCCACATTGCCTAGCACAAGACTCTGCAGATGATCATCACCAAGAGAGGAAGTGAGGAAGACAGTAGCAGACTCCTTCTAAAGACAAGCTCTGCTAAGTCGCTCCCTATCCCGGGCTCAGATTAGAGCACACTTCCTCGCCGTCACATGCTCTTCATTATCAAGGGGAAATCTCACCTTCCCGAAGGGGTCATTATAATTGAATATATATGAAACTAAACAGTCCAACATTAAAACCAAATATTTTGTTTTAAGATAACAAACTTTGTTAATAGCTGTAAATGTGGTTCTGTGTGACCGTGTGGATGGCCGAGGCACAGTTTGCTGAGGCTGTGTACATCTGTTGTCAGGGCACGGGTGATCAGGTACCACCTAATGCCTCTAAGTGTGCTGACCCCTGATACGGGCTTATTTAACAGTCATTTGCTTACTGTGTGTGAACATTGGTGAGTCAGACTAGAAAAATCAACCATAAAGTACGTACAATGATACAGTTCTTTCTTTAGATATTACAATATAGCAGGAAATTTTTATGATGTAATATATAATATTGTATAGCACGGAAATAGCACCATATTACTCCTTTCTAATATTTAGTCTTTCCGTGGGCATTGATTTTATGTATAAACTTGTCTTCTCTCAGCTCTTTCCTATGGATAAATCACAGAACTGTACGTGTGAAACTCTCCTAACTTTCACTTCCAGCTTTGCAAGCAATTATATTGAAGAGAACGTTGATCTTCTCTGGAAAAATAAACTTTCCATTGAAATGTTCATGTGAGAAAAAACACAGTATAAAGCACATTTTATTATCTACTGCTCTTAAATAGTAAAACTGCCTGACTGCCAGAAACGACCCGCTAAGCCCACATCTTTTTAGAATACCATTTCTTCATTTAAATAAGCTAATTTTCTTAAGCTTTATTTCTCTCTCTTCATACAGTTAGCTTTGCATGTAGATGAAGTGCACCATTCTTAGATGCTGTCAGTAATTTGTGGATCCTGTTTTAAATATTGTTTAAAGCAACTATGTGGATATTTTTTAAAATGTTCTCTGATTACTTACTTGGGGGGTAGAAAAATATGTCTGATCCAGCCTACTTAGGTATGGAAAGGCATTTTAGTGAATAATTAGTACCTATTTGTAATGTGGATAGCTATTTTAGCTGCTCAAGTGTTTCTCCTCATAGTAAAGTAAAATAGATAGTGTCTTATTCATAGATGTATTAACTTGTTAAAAACATGTACTTTGTATCTTATTCACAAGTGTCTGTGCAAAGTGATTTTCAGTGTATTCCTTGACACAGGATAACCACAGTATCCAAGGTTCTCCAGTCCCAAATACCAGGACATTTGCACGAGCCCACTTCAGAGCAGGATAAGCATACAGGAGGTTTCTAGAAAGGGCCTCCCTGGAAGCAGGAGCTCCAGAAAGCAAGAATCCCTCAGTGAGACAGACAGATAGAAATAACTTTCAAAAATAACACGCTGCACAAGGCTCTGGAGAGGAAAATAACTCATCTAATGTATATATGAACAAAAGTTTATTTGGTAGCTTACTGAACCAGAGGTTTCAAAGTCCCACCATGGCCATCTGCGCTTGGATAGCTTGAGGGACCAGTAGCTGCCCCCACCAGGAAGCTGAAACCTCAGAGCAAGAGGGACTAATGACACAGCCCAGCTCAGGACTGGAGGTCTAGAGCCATTGCTGCAACGCTGGGCTTATGCCATGCTGGGGCATAAGACCCTGGTGCCTGGTGTGCCCGGGGCCACAGCAACAGCAAAAAGTGCCAACCTTCCCCTCTGCCCTGTGCAGGACCACATGTGGTTGGCGAGGCGTTTCCCCTCAGTCCCTGACCCAAGTGTAAAGCTTTTCTGGAAACAGCCTTACAGCCACACCCAGAAAGTGTACTTTCACAATTTTCTGGGCCTCTCTCAGGCCAGTTGAGTTGACAGCCAAGAGTAACTTCACAGATGGATGTGGCATGTCTCATACCTTTCTAGCCCTGAAGGAAGGAAGGTGTTCTTAGAAAACCCCAGATTCCCCGACCAAAGCAGAGGAGCCTACCATCCTATCATATGCCAGCTTCAGCAAGCAAAGCTCTCCTAAGACAAGTCAGGGAGGAAAGCTGAAATGGATTCCAGAGGGGTCTGCGTGTGGCTTGGTTGTGGTTTCTGTGTGGCAGGGACTTCCTGCTAGGTTGTGCTGTGGTGCTCTTGAACCGTTAGAGCGATGCTCATCCTTCATCGTGTGGGTGATCAGGAATGTATTTTCTATCCCCCTCAGATGTTTTAGTTCATTTACAACAGCTGTTAAAGAGTATGCTGCACATCCCAGGGATAATAGAACGCCTCATGCTTTTAATGAGAAAGATAATTATGTGCTTTTCATCATAATAGTTATTTTTATTTCCCAGTTACTTCCTATAATTTGAGTGATCACTGTCTGCAAATTATAAATGAGGACCTTATTTTTTGAGCCAAAAGCTTGCCAGTTAAATTGACAGATTTTCAATAACAATCTACATTAGGATCCATAAAAGCATCATTACTCTCTTCATTTTCTGGCCTCTCTGCAGCAGTTTCACAAATAATAAATGATACAAGTGAAGGTTAAGAGTAGAGCCGTGTCCTCAGCTAAGTCTCAGACCTGGTCGTGTGGCCGCACACACGGCCCTCCGTGCGGCTGGCCAAATGCACGGCCAGCAGGTTGGCTTTTCCCGTTCTGCCTTAGTACATTTCTTTCTCCACTTTCTCATAAACTACACACAGAAGTTGGAAAATAAACAAGATGCTGCAGGACAAGCCACACATATCCCACTTTTTCCAAACATGAAAATGTTTATGTATCATGTCCCAAAAAAAGTTCTATATTTGTTACAGTACAAAACTTTGGTTCATTTGTGCTCTGAGAATTTTGAAATAAGGAGCTACCTAGCACAAGTCATGAACAGCCACCTCTTTGTCATCAGTAGAGTAGAGGTGGTTGATGTATCTGAGCATTTCCGTATGTGCCACATCCCATTGTACTAAGCTTTCATTTGATTTTCACAAAGGCACCAAGAGACAAGACTCATAGTACCCACTGCTCAGAGGCGGGCACTCATATGGAAAAGGGTACACTGTCCAGGGACAACAGCAGCTAGAGGTGCAACTTGAGCAGGCCTGCTCTGGGTAACTCCGGAATCAATGTCTGTGTGTCCCACGTAGTGAGAATAACTGTGTGCCACTTCTTTCTAATGCTGATAACCTCTCTTCAAGCAGTTTCCAAGCAGAACACTGAAATCTGTTCATACAGATCAAGCAACTTGTTTTATGAGAAGTTAGGGATGAAAGTTGTCTGTAGTTTTTTTTCATGTTTTTAATTTATAAAATTAAATTATAAATTTAAATTTATAAAATTAAATTTGGATTGTTAAAACAATCCAAAAGACATGGATTGTCTAACCTTGTACTTTTATTTATTTGGTTCTACCAATGAATTGAAATGAATAGAATCACCTTGTAGGTCATTCTACAATGCTGCTTCCCTTGACCATAGCAGAAGCAAGCTTTGATGAGTCTTTTTGATCTAAACATCCCTGTTACTTTCCCCTGACTTCTTCGCTGTCACAGTTAAATGTAGTCTGTCAGTCTATGTATCCAAAAAGTAGCTTACTTCCTTTTTTAACAGAACTAAAATCAGAACCCAAAAGTAAGCTTGTAACGGCACAAATGGCCTTAAAAGTTCACCACCTCTCAGCAGGGTTCTGCGCTGTACCAGGGAGTATCAGGTAGAGTAAAGGTACCAAAGTTTGGAGAGTGACATGCTCCATCCAGTCTCCTCACTCAAGAGGCACCTGAGTCAGAACAGTTCCCAGAAACCCTTTGGGTTTTCTCAGGAGTTTTTTCTTTTTCTTTTTTACTTTTCCAAGTGCAAAGCCCAAGTTTCACGTGTCTCCTCTCGCCTACAGCAAGCTGTTAAGTCACTATTCTACTTTCCGGCTGAGGAGCCAGACTTAGCAAAGGCCCCAGCGGCGTGGCTTGGGGAGGAAAGTAGTCTTTGGTGAGGAATAAGGGCACCAAGGTGTTGCTTTCCACTAATGTGAAGAAGTGTGGCCTCAGTGTCAAAACCCAGAGGATGGGCTGGAGTTTAACACCAGTTATAGAGTTCCTCAAGCTTCCTTCAGTGTCTACACTCATGAGCATGTACTTACTGACACATAACTGAAATTTTAAAGTAAATAAATGGTTTGAAAACTCAAACTAGTCCAGTTTTATCTGTGATAACGCATATAGTCACTGAGGTCCAGGGTTCCCGTTTCTGTGACCAGCCAACTTACATTAATAAGGCAGAAGGGTATTGGAGGAGTAAAATTGCTGCAGGAACAGAGCGTTCTTCTGAGACACACTCGAAGCACAAGTTCACATTCCTTGTTTTGCAGTGGGTTCTAGATGCTTGCAACTAAGAACCTATGAAAGGTTCCTCCGACCCTGTGCCTTCTCCACAAAGGATCCCCCCAGAGACCCAGAGAAATGGCTTCTCCTCTCAGTTTAACCACTTTATTAAGAGTGTTTCCACCCAACAGAATTCTTTCTTTAAAATGTTTGATTCAGCATTGTTTTTAGTGTATTATCAAGGTGCAGTCGTCACCACAGTCACCCAAACGATGACAATCCCAGCCAGCAGCCATTTCCATTACCCTCAGCATGTTCTGGACAGAGGCTGGTCTCAGTGTCTTCTCTCTTCCGTCCTGGACATTTTATACAGATGGAACCATCATATGTGACCTTCTGCATCTTATTTTTGTTAAATATATACATTATAGCACATGATGCATTCCATATTAGGATTCTCTAGAGGCAGAACTGACAGAACACACACACACACATTACATATATATACATACGTGTGTGTGTGTGTGTGTGTGTGTGTGTGTGTGTGTGTATCTGTCTAGCCATGGGAAGCCCAAGAATCCAGTTCTTTTTAGTTCACGAGGCTGGGTGAATATGCTGGATATAATCAGAATTCTCTGAAGTCCCAAAGAAGCAGGGTCTAATGCCAATGAAGGAATGAACGTACCATTGAGAGTGAGGGCAAGAAAGGAGAGAAGAGCTTCTCCCTGCCATGTGTTTTATTTAGGATGCCACCCAGAGTGGCCCTGATTAAAAGTGGCTCTTTCCACTTCAAAAGATTTCAAATGAAGGTGGGTCTTCCTACTTTAATGATTTACTTAAGAAAGATCGCTCACAGATGTACCCAGCTGCTTGGGTTTTAGTTCATTCCAGATATAGTCAAGTTGACAACCAATAATAGCCATCACACTACACCTGAATCCTTTATATGACTATATCATATTTCCTTACTCATTTATCAGCTGGAGTTTGGACTGCTTCTATTTTTGGCTGTTATAAATGAGGACACTGTGAACTTTCATGGCCAACTTTTCCTGTAGGCATGTGTTTTTGGTGTTCTTGAGTACACGTCTAAAAGTAGGATCTCAAAGTCATAGGAAACTCTGCTTATAACTTGGGAAGAGCTGCCAAACTCTGTTCCAAAGTATCTGCTCCATTTTCCATTCCCGTAAGCAGTGTCTGAAGGCTCCAATCTCTGCGTGTGTTAATCCTCATTTCTTGTGGTCTGTCTTGTAGTTAAGCTGTCCTAGTCGCAGTGAAGCTGTAGCTCACTGATTTTGGTTTGGATTTGTGTAATGACGAATGATGTTGAACAGCTTGCTGTGCCTATTATCCATTTCTATATCTCTTTGGGATAGATGTCTATTCAAGCCCTTTGCCTGCTTTTAATTGGATTATCTTATCATTATTTGTTTGCAAGAACTCTTAATAGAATTTGAGTGAAACCTGCTTACCAAATATATGATGTAAAATATTTACTCCCAGCCAGGCGGTGGGAGGCAGAGGCAGATGGATTTCTGAGTTCAAGGCCAGTCTGGTCTACAGAGTGAGTTCCAGGACAGCCAGGGCTACACAAAGAAACCCTGTCTCGAAAAAAACAAAAAAAAATAATTTACTCCCACTGTGTGGGCTGCCTTTTTGTTTCCTTAAGGCACCTTTTAATGCATGGGCATTTTAAATTTTGATGAACCTGTCATTTTTCTCTGGTGCTGTACATTTGGTAGTATATCTGAAAAGCCAATGCCTGACCTAAGGCTACAAGAATTTACTCTGGATGTTTTTTTATTCTGTAACTTTTATAGTTCTGACTCTTCAATTATTTTTGTGGCCTATGTTGATACTTTGCTTGGTGTTGGGAGATGGTCTAACCTACATTATTTAACATGGAAATCCAGTGTTCCACCATAGCTTTGAGAAGGGAATTTTTCCCAGTTTAATGATATGTGAGGTATATCTATAGCATGCATGTCTGCTCTCTCTGCGAGCACTGTATTCTATCATCCTAACTCTGTAAGGTTTGGAATCAAGGGGCGTGCCTTCTCCAGCTCCACTCCGCCCTTTACTTGCTAGGCTAGCTAGGTTCCTTGCATGTCTGTATGAATCTGAGAATGTCAGTTTTGGCATAAAAGGCAGCTGAGATCTTGGTATGGATTTGCCCAAACAAGCCCTCTGTTGCAGGCTTGCTGCCCAGGATGGGGCTAATGGGATATGCTCTGGGCCTTTGGGGGGTGGGCTGCTGTGGGAAGTCCTCTGTCATAGGCACTGCACTTTGAATACTATTGTGAGAAGCAAGTTCCATATTTTTCTTCTTTCCATCTCTTGCCTTATGAGGTAAAAGAGCCTCCTCTACCCCATGACCCCTGCCATGCATCTCTGGCACCCCACCAGAGGCCTAAAGCATCGAATCTGCCCCATCTTAAGCTGGGACTTCCAGACTCGCCATCCACATAAACCTTTCCTGCTACGTTCATGACCTCCAACACAGCAGTGCATGATGGGATGGGAGGCCGGCTAACAGGACTGACGTCAGAGCTCCGGATCACTGTGTGAATATTTCCGTCTCACCGTACTAAGCCTTCAAACTCGTGGCGTCCCGTCCTGGTGTTCAGTCTTTCCCATTTGTCAGTCAGTGTGCTTCGTCATTCTCATGGGCAGATTTTAGCTTCTTTTGTTAAATTTACTCATAATGTTTTATCTTTTGCATGGAATTGCTTTCCCTATTTTATTTTAGTGTGTCCATTGCTAATATATAGAAGTACAGTTGTTGGTGTCTTACGACCTTGGCGAACTTGTCTGCTTGTTGTAGATTTCCATACATAGGATTATGTCACTGTGAAAAGATAGTTTTACTCCTTCTCTGTGCCCTTATTTCTTTTTCTTGCTTTATAACCATCATAAATTGTCATTGATGGAATTCTTTCTTAATTTCATTGATTTTTGTGCTTTGCCTAGTGTGGTCTTACTACTGAAGTCTAATACAGACAAATAACGCCAGCTAGGATATGTACTTGATGCCAGACATCCATCTTGGGAATTATCCTGGTATCTCTGCAGTTGCCCCTGCTGGGCGAGCGCTCTGAGCCGTACGTTTGGATTTCTGGCATGTGAGGCATCACTAGCACCTATGCTGGACATCTGGACTAGACACCTCCAGGTGACAGGATGCTGCAGTCTAAGAACATCTGCTGCATGCCTAAGGTCAGGATTCTCCTCAGCACTAGAGGTCAAACACTGACAAAGACAGATGAGGCTTCTGTCCTTAGTGGGTAATGGCTGTTGAAAAATAACAACCCGCTATATGGAGGAATCTATGCAACTTTTATGGGATAAAAACAAAATGTAAGAGACGGGTGGAACTGGGCAGCAGGCCGGACACTTCAGTGATGATCTGGGTCCTCGTATTCGATCAGTGATCCAAACCCTGTGAGACACCAGATGTGCAAGTACCCTGGGAGTGGTGGTGTAGGCATCAGAAACACTGGACGAGAATGAAGGTGGGCAGTGTGATCAAAAGGCAAGTTAGAAGATGAGGGGGGGGGAGAGAGAGAGAGAGAGAGAGAGAGAGAGAGAGAGAGAGAGAGAGAGAGAGAGAGAGAGCTCATGTTTTTAAAGGAGGGCAGCCTCAATCCCAAGGACAATAATAAGTATTTGGAGGGCTTTGAGTAAGGCAGTAAGATAATCATTGACAAGCCTCTGACTTGTCAAAAATGCATGCAGTGGGCAGGAACAGAACAAGGTATTTTGCTGCTGATCCAGAATCAAGATGAAGGCAAGCAGTAGACAAATGCTGGAGGTAGGGATCTTACAGGCGGAATTGAGGACGGCCTCACAGTAAGAAGTTGAGAACCTGGACAGACAGTCATGTTGTTCTATGTCGTTCTGCTGTGGAGCTCAACCCTTAACTCAGCCTCAAGGTTCCACCACCTGGAGTCATGGGCAGCCCTCCCACTGAAACCACACTCCTACCAGGCGGGAAGCCACGTTATGACAGAAGAAAATTAAAGGCTCTTACACAAGGAAAGAGAGGAGAAAGGAGAGAGAGACAGGAGAGAGAGAGAGAGAGAGAGAGAGAGAGAGAGAGAGAGAGAGAGACAGGAGAGAGAGAGAGAGAGAGAGAGAGAGAGAGAGAGAGAGAGAGAGAGAACTCTCTGAACCCTCTGTAGCCCTCAACTCTACTCTTAGGAATGTTTTCTGAAATTGATTTGCTGAGTGCTTGGTAAACTTCTCCTTTGCAATGTTTTATTCATATTTTAATAGAGTTCTTTAATATGAAGCTCAAATATTTTTAATTAAGAAGGAAGTGCAGCCCCTGGGTAATATTGCAGCCACGTACATAGCTGGTAATTAAACTTCTCTGGATATACAACTGCACTCAAGCCATTATGAATGAGCCGTCTTAAGCCTGCAATGTCGTTCTGTGCAGCTTTAAACAAACAAACGAAAGGACTTATCTAACAGGCTTGGAAGCTCCACTCGCAGTGCATATGCGACAAAGCGAGCGTGTGTGTGTGTGTGTGTGTGTGTGTGTGTGTGTGTGTGTGTAGTAGCCACGAGGAGGTGGGGCTTATGGAAAACTGGCCATCTTCATAAGAAAGACTAAAGGGCCAGAGTACAACTTCAGTTGCTTTCCTTTGGGGAAAGAATTAAACAGTAACTCATAATTTTTACTTTAATCTTCAGATCTCCATTTTTATCTCAAAGTTCATCTATAGAAGAATACTTCTTAAATGTATTTTAGGCTTTGTTTAATCTAAGCATATTGTTATTCTGTTAATTACCACACCATTTAGCATAGCATATAAAGGGATTAGATTCGCTGTCCCCACCATGCGTTTTAGCCCAGTATTAGAACAGGAAATAGATATCACCATATTTATTAAAAAGTAATAAAAGTCTTATAATTTTTTGCTTGCGAAGCTTAGTAAAAAAAATGAATTTTTAAATTATTTTTAAGTTTTAAAGGCCTTATTCCATTTATATAACATTCCATACTTTCTAAGTTATATAATACTCTTTATTCAAAAGGAAGCCATCTGTCTCTCTTTGAATTTGCCACTAGAGTATGCATTTGCAGCTGTTTCTCCAGTAATGCCCCATTGTTTAAAGAATTTAGAAATGTGTTTCTGAGCCTTTGCTTGCTCGACCTCAACAATATCACTTTGTTCCAAGCACCTGCCCCGAGATCAGGTTCGCTGCTTATTGGACACGTGCTTACCGCCCTGGACATGTGCTTACTGCCCTGGACATGTGCTTACCGCCCTGGACATGTGCTTACCGCCCTGGACATGTGCTTACCGCCCTGGACACGTGCTTACCGCCCTGGACATGTGCTTACCGCCGTGGACACGTGCTTACTGCCCTGGACACGTGCTTACCGCCCTGGCCCGTTGTGCAATTCACTTAGAGGTGACGCACCTACATTTGACAGTTCCGTCACAGGTGCCCACTGGCCTCATGCTGCCCTGGAGCCCATTGGCAACAGGCTTCTCCAAACACAGTACTCCATCCAGCCTACCTGGACTTCCTTCCTTCTAAGCAGATAAGTCAAGAAGCCCTGGATCCAGTGGCCTGGGGCACTAAGTCCAGTCAGACAGACCTGCAAGAGGCTGTGCGGCAGTCTTCCCTCTGAGACCTTGGACTTGTTATTCATGTCTTCAGCCTCTGTTAACGCATTTGAAGACCAGAGGTTGGTGGGGGGAGGGGAGACAATGCTTATTCATAGCATTTTTTGACTATGAAGTAAAATAGTGTGCTATGAAGTAAAATAGTGTGTGTAGAACATCTGCCCCATAATCCAGTTGGCCATTGTAAAAGAAAGACTGGTACATTTACTGACTGCTCAGTAATATGGAAACCACTATTTCTGGCACTCTTAAGGTGAATGAAAGCTTGGCAAATTAACGAAGTTCCAAAAATTAATTATGATGACAGTTTGGTAAGTGGCTGCTGTTATGAGCATGTGGATTTTACATTCCATTGCTGAATAAGCTCTACATTGAGTGAATTCGTGTGTCCCTTAGATGAAACATTTGGAAGCAGGAATGGGGGTTCTTTTCCTTCTCCCACCTGTGCCTGCCCCGTTCCCAGAGCTAACTGTAGGTGGTGTTGCTTCACGACTGATGGGCAGAATTAAACTGTGGCTGAACTGGAGCATTTCAGGGTCCAGGGTGCTGATCATAAAGGGTCCAGGGTGCTGATCATAAAGGGTCCAGGGTGCTGATCATAAAGGGTCCAGGGTGCTGATCATAAAGGGTCCAGGGTGCTGATCATAAAGGGTCCAGGGTGCTGATCATAAAGGGTCCAGAGTGCTGATCATAAAGGGTCCAGGGTGCTGATCATAGTGAACATCCCCACCAGTTAATAGCTTTCAGGAATGGTCTGATATTTATGCTTAATCAGAATTCTGCTCTTTCCTCTCCCCAAAAAGGCAAGGTCTTTACCTAAGTTTTGTCTAAGTTTATTGCTGAAACTACAGAACCCAGGGATTAAGTAGCATTTATGCTGTCAGTAAATGTATGAATCAGCAGAGGAGCCCAACCCTCGCCCCTCTGCCCTCTGTACAGGGAATATTTAATCCCAAATCCTACTGGTGCTACTGTTCTTGGGAGTTACTACATCCAGTGTTGAGTTTGGTTGTAAGGCCCAGTTCCCTAGAGCAGGAGTTACATGAAATAATGAAAGGCTAAGGGACAGTCTATACTTTGGGTGCCATTGTTGTAGAACAGAGAAGCCATTAGGACACGCTGGCGTCTGTGAGTGGGCACCTTGGTAGTGACCACTGTGCCTGCTACTGTCATGAAGAGATGTGATTTCAGATTTTCAAACTGAAGTACTAGGTGTGAGGAGACATGCCCAGCGAAGAGCTCGCCATGCAAGCAAAAGCACTGGAGTGTGGATCCCTAACACCTGTGTAAATGTCGTGTGGGTGCCAGGGCCCATCTGAAATCCCAACACGACAAGAAGATAGATAAAAGATCTCCAGAGCAAGCTGGTCAGTTAGACTAGCCGGAGCAGGAAGTTTGGAGTTCAAGTGAGAGGTCCTGCCTCAGTATATAAGGTAAAGAACAATCAAATCGAGAAAGACAATTGACATTAGTTTCTAACTTCCACATAAAAGAAAGCTTTAAAAGATGTTTTAATCTGAGTACCAACATTCATACAAGCATGTACCCACACATAAGAGAGGGATAGGAAGGGAGGGAGGGAGACAGAGAGAGAGGGAAGGAGGGAGGAATGAAGGGAGGGAGGGAGGGAGGAAGGGAAAGAAAGGAAGAAAGGAAGGAAGGAAGAGAGGAAGAAAGGAAGGAAAGAAGAGAGAAAGAAAGAAAAGGAAGGAAGGATGGAAGGAAGGAAGGAAGGAAGGAAGGAAGGGGAGAAAGAAAGAAAGAAAGAAAGAAAGAAAGAAAGAAAGAAAGAAAGAGGAGAGAGAGAGACCTTAGAGCCTGCCATAGCTAGTTTAATAACAGCTCAGGTGGCAGCTTGACCCCTGCCGGCAGCACGTGTGCAAAGGTGGGTCATTGCTCTTCTTAATCCCACTGAGATGTTCCATCTTCACACCCCAAACTTCACATTGCTTACTCTGCTCTTTCCGTTTCTGTAATACTCAGTAACCTTACTTACTTAAGTACCTCAGTTCCCCCAAAGAAAAGTTTAATATCACTTATTGAAGGCTGCTCTGTCTTCTGCTGTCTCGTGTCCAAGGCTACTGTTACCTAGACGATGTCATATCCTTGACTATAAGACCTCTTCAGCTTGATTCTGCCACACTCCTTCTAATGTATATTTAATTATTAAGCACTAGAAGTACCTTGAACTCAAAAGATAGCTGCTGGAAAAATTAGAAATCAGTTTTCAACTCACTGAAAGATTAATAAAAAAGAACCCAGCTATAATTGTCAGAATTCTTTCTGCAAAATAGCAAGTTGACAAACAAAGAAGATGTATGGAAGAATGTTTCTGTGTAGATCATAGGTTATGCTGTACTCCACAAACACAGCGCATCAATATAAAAAAATTAATAATAGCCAGAAGCTGGAAAGAACACAGATTTCCCTCAAGTGTGGAATAGATATAGAAAATGTGATACATTTACACAATGGAGCACTACTCAGCTATTAAAACCAACAAATTCATGAAGTTCTTAGGCAAATGAATGGAACTAGAAAATATCACCCTGAGTAAGGTAACACAATCACAAAAGAACACACATGGTGTGAACTCACTGAGAAGTGGATATTAGCCCAGAAGCTCAAAACCCAAGATATAATTCAGAGACCAAATGAAGCTCAAGAAGAAGGAAGACCAAAGTGTGGAAACTTTGGTCCTTCTTAGGAGGGGGATCACTATACCCATGGAAGGAGACACAGAGACAAAGTGTGGAGCAGAGACTAAAGGAAAGACCATCCAGAGACTGTCCTACCTGGGGATCCATCCCATATACAGTTACCAAACCCAGACACTATTAGGGGTGCCAACAAGTGCTTGCTGACAATAGCCTGATATATCTGGCTCCTGAGAGGCTCTGCCAGTGCTTGACAAATACAGAGGGGGATGCTCTCAGCCAACCATTGGACCGAGCACAGGGTCCCCAATGGAGGAGCTAGTAAAAGGACCCAAGGAGTTGAATGGGTTTGCAGCCCCATAGGAGGAACAACACTATGAACTAACCAGTACCCCCAAAGCTCCCAGGAACTAAACCACCAACCAACGAGTACACATGGAGAGACCCATGTCTCCAGCCACATATGTAGCAGAGGATGGCCTTATCAGACATCAGTGGAAGGAGAGGCACTTGATCCTATGAAGACTCAATGCCCCAGTGTAGGGGAATGCCAGAACAGGGAAGCAGGAGTGGGTGGGTTAGTGAGCAGGGGGAAGGGGAATGGGATTGGAGGATTTTGGAGGGGAAACAAGGAAAGGGACAACATTTGAAATGTAAATAAAGAAAACATCTAATTAAAAATAGGCAGAGTTTTTAAAAATGCAAACAACAAAGTAAAAATAAGTAAATTAAAATTTCAAAATAAAAATCGTTTAAAGCTTGCTTTGTAGCCCTCTTTCCAAAAAGTGCAGGCACATGGGTTATACTAAATATTACCTATCTCCTCCCAAGGAATTAAATTTGAGTTTAATTACCCAAGAATTTTCTGAGTGTTGGGTGCTGAAAGGTGTTGACCTGTGGTAGGTATTCAGTGGCACTGACTCTTGTTACGCACAGATCTGTGACTACCATTGACATAAAATACCATCTGTGCTCTTAGAAGTCGGTCCTTTTGAATTACTGTATTGTAGTTTATGTTGTGTGAGCGGATGCTGCATCCTCTACACTTAGCCAAGTGTCCTAGGGTGTCTCATGGCTCGGTCTTTATGTTTCCATTTTCCCCTTGTGTAGTAGACACATGCTACAAAATACCACAAATTGGGAATGAGCAGGGTGCCTGAGTGGGTACTACTTCCCACTCCGGTTTGAGCTTCCTGCTTTCTCCTCGTTTGTATCATTAGCCCCGTGTCCCCAGTGAATCAGAGCAAGTTCTCCCCAGGATGCCTAGCACACCAGCAGAGAGCTGCCCCAGGACGCGAGCATACCATCAGTTATTGTTTTAAATGGCAGTTCCAGGAACTGAACATTGGCGCAAGCACAAGAGAAAGGAAGCGAATCGTTACATTAAAATGCCAGTTAAAGTTAGTTCAGAAGAATTGCCTCATACTATTCTTGCTGTCATATAGGACTCCAAAACAACTTCTAAAACTCTACTAACATCTGCAAAATGAACGAGCAGAAATAAGTGTTAGAATGCCACTCACACTACTGTTAGGCTGTTGTAGAATTGCTGGAGTGAATCACCAGACATTAACTTTTTTTTTTATTTAATCCTTCATTTATTTGTTTGTTTGTTTGTTTGTTTGTTTACACTCCAGATTTTATCCCCCTCCCAGTCCCATCCTCTGACTGTTTCACATCCCATACCTCCTCCCTGCCCCCCTGTCTTCATGAAGATGTCCCCACCACACACTCCCAACCCCCAGACCTCTAAACTCCCTGGGGCCTCCTGTCTCTTGAGGGTTACGTGCATCTTCTCTGACTGAACCCAGACCCAGCAGTCCTCTACTGTATATGTGTTGGGGGCCTCATATCAGCTGGTGTATGCTGCCTGTTTGGTGGTCCAGTGTTTGAGAGATCTCGGAGGTCCAGATTAATTGAGACTGCTGGTCCTCCTACAGGGTCCCCCTCCTCCTCACCTTCTTCCAGCTTTTCCCTAATTCAAACACAGGGGTCAGCAACTTCTGTCCACTGGTTAGGTGAAATATCTGCATCTGACTCTTTCAGATGCTTGTTGGGTCTTTTGGAGGGCACGCATGCTAGGTCCCATTTTGTGAGTAACTCCATAGCCTCAGTGTTAGTGTCAGGTCTTGGGCCTCCCCTTGAGTTGGATCCCACTTTGGACCTGTCCCTGGACTTTCTTTTCCTCAGGCTCCTCTCCATTTCCATCCCTGCAGTTCTTTCAGACAGAAACAGTTATGGGTCAGAGTTTTGACTGTGGGGTGGCAACCCGATTCCTCACTTGATGCCCTGTCTTTCTGCTGGAGGTGGGCTCTATAAGTTCCCTCTCCACACTGTAGGGCATTTCCTGAGAGTCTCTCACCTCCCAGCTCTCTGGTACATTCTGGAGGGTTCCCCCAACTTCCTACCTCCTGATGATGCCTGTTTCCATTCTTTCTGCTGGCCCTCAGGACTTTAATCCTTTTGTTTCACCCAATACCAGATCATGTTCCCCTCTTCCTCCCCCGCATCCCCTTTCCCTCCCAGGCCCCGCCCTCCCTCCCCCCTTGTGATTGCTTCCTTCTCCCTACTAATTGGGACTGAGTATCCTCACTTGGGCCCTTCAGCTTGTTGACCTTTTTGAGTTCTGTGGACTGTATCGTGGTATTCTGTACTCTTTTTGCCTAATATTTACTTATTAATGAATAGATACCATGCATATCCTTTTGGGTCTGAGTTGATATTTTAGTTCCATTTATTTGCCCGCAAAACTCAGGATGTCCTCATTCTTAATAGCTGAGTAGTATTCCGTTGTGTAAATGAACCACATTTTCTGTATCCATTCTTCTGTCATGGGACATCTGGGTTGTTTCCAGCTTCTGGCTGTGACAAACAAGGCCGCTATGATCATAGTGGAGCATGTGACCCCGTGGCATGGTGGGGCATCTTTTGGGTACATGCCCAAGAGTGATATTGCTGGGACTTCAGGTAGATCTATTTCCAATTTCCTGAGGAACTTCCAGATTGATTTCCAGAGTGGTTGTACCAGTTTGCAATCCCACCAGCAGTGGAGGCCTTAGAAGTCATCACTGTGGCACCCAGAGGCACATATCATGGTCACAACAAACTCATAGAACCATCATCCCAGTTAAGAAAGAAAAACCTCAGAGGTTCTACTGTGTTCTGTGACTGATCTGTAACTACTGTAACTGCTGTCTCCAGTTTAACCTCTATATCTCTCTAAAGTTCTCATAGCATTTTGTTGGTCAGAGTCAATAGTACATTCATGGCTGCATAGATTTCCTGTGTGTATGAAACATCATTTATTATCGGTTTTACTAGGCAAAGGGGGAGTATTCAGTTGGGAACTATTAATATATCTTTTGGTGAAATTTTAGACTTTTACTGAAACTTGGTTGAAACAGAGGAAGCAGTTTCTTACTATAGGATTTCGGTTATTTATAGCTACATTCATCCCTGGTTCCTTGGGTCAGTATTATTTCATTTCTAAAACAGTAATGTGGAAGTGTTACTTTCTAATCTATTTCAAGTTTTCCTATGAACATGATCTGCATGCTTCTGGCTTGACTCACATTTTTGGCTTGAGGATTGGAATGTACTAGAGGATCGCCCATTGTAAAGTCCCAGATTGGACACTATCTTCCCCCATGAAGCTTCCCGGGACTCACCAACTCTGAGTCACCATTGGTATTATGCCCTACCACCTACCTCTCCCTTTAGAGTGGGTGAGTAGTACAATACACTCGATGTAGTTTGAAATAGTACAGAGGTAGGATGCTTTTGTAGACTCCATCCTAGAGTAAACCTAGGGGTTCTGCCACACCTAGACAGGTGCTCTACTGTAGAACTAGACCTCTGCTCCTGACTCCCTCACATCTGGAGTTTTTACAGCACAGTGTTACTGCTGTGCAGTAAGGGTCGTGTGTAGTCACAATGGAGAGACGTATAAGCTCCAGAGCAAGAAGAAGTCCAGTGTCCCCCTAACTCTGTTCCCTTCCCAGCTGGGAAGAAGCAGTGAGCTTATTGGTCTCATCTAGTCATGGGGCTGTACCTCACATCTCTCCACACTGTAAACTGAGACTGAAGCTACAAAACTCTGCAAGCAGAGATTTAATCGATTACTCTATTCCACACTGAAATCTTGAAAAGAGGCTAGTCAGAGAGCATCAGGTACGAAGGTTATTTTCCATGTCGCGTTTTATCGTAGCTAGAGTTAGCTCTCCTTGGCTGACATCAAAGCCCTGTGTGGCTCTCTGCATGTTCCTTCATCCTTCGCTGCCTTTACGGCTGTCTCATCCCAGAAGTCTTCTGTGCTTTGCTAACTACAAGGCTCATGGGAGCAACAGCCATCCCTAATGCAGTGCTTCCTAACCTGTGGGTCGTGACCCCTTTGGAAATGAAATGACCCTTTCACGGATGTTGCCTAAGGCCAACCTGCATATAAAATATTTACATATTGCATATAATTGTTACTCATAAAGTAACAAAATTATAACTATGAAGTAGCAACAAAATAATTTTATGTTGAGGGATCCCTACACCATGAGGAACTGTATCAAAGGGCTGCAGCATTAGGAAGGTTGAGAACAGCTGCCCCGATGCCTTTGCAACTAATACCTGAAGATTGATCAGTGAAAATAGCAACCTGAAGGAGGTAGGGGGCATGGAACTTGCCAGCTGAGCTGACGGCCTTCCGCCCGCTGCCTTCTTCCTAACGAAGGTGATGGGCAGCATCTCCCTTTCCTACGAGGATGTTTGGAGGCAAAATTAGGTTCCAGCTAACATGCTGAGCCCTTCAGGGTTAGAGTTACATGAAGCACTGTCCCTCTCAGGGCATGGGTGACTCGGTTAGACAATATCTTATGTGTGGAGTCCCGTTGATATGAAGACTGTAGAGCAAGCCTCCTTTAAAAACAATGGCATGCTCTTAGAGGGGTCGCTGGTGCTCAGACCTATGAACATCTGAGTGATTAGTAGCCTGGCACTCCCTGAATACAGAGGGCCTAACAAGACCGCCAGTCTGACTCTGCACAGGCCAAGACAGGCTCCCACGGTTGGGAGAGAGCCAGAGACAGCATGAACCCTGCCTAGGACCATGGGCATCTGGCAGGAATGAGCCCAAGACAGAGGACACCCCCAAGTGGGGCCACGCTAGCAGGCCTGGGGAAGAGCAAGCCCAAGATGCACACCAGTCCAGCACCATACAGGCCCATGGAGGCGGCCCATGGCCAAGACGGCCCTTGCCTGGGGACAATGCACAGGTCGGGCATAGCACTCCTAAGACTACACCTGAGACTCAGGGACCTCCAGGTGCCACTACGAGGAGCAAGTAAGTGGTAGAAAAATGGAACAGAAGAGAAACAGAAGCATGCTTGCACAATGAAGAGAGGCTGTCCTGGAGACTCAAGGGTAGTGAATAACACCCTGATATTAGTAGCCACTGCTGCCACCCAGGACCATGTTTGGGTCCACTACCCTGCAGCAGCAGGGGTCTGTTACCACCAGGCAAACATTCCTGGTCTCGGCTGCCTTGCAGTGACACACAGTGACATCAGTCTGAGGGCTGTGAAGAACTGGCCCCACCCCTAGTCTGGGCACCATAGGAAAGCAGACCCTGGAGGTGAGAGAACAGGAGAGCTGACCCCGCCCCAGCCAGCTGCAGCGGTCTGGAGAGCTGGCCCTGTACTTGGCCTAGGAAACACGGCAGAGTTGGCCCTGGCAGCAGGAGAGCCAGCCCCAAGGGTAGGTACATGGGAGAGCTGGCCCTGTCACTAGACTTGTGTGGTGGCACAGACAAGGAAGAGATCTCTTCACCTCCCTTTCGCCCTCACCACCTGCAGGAGGCAGGAGAGCTGTCCCCACCCCTCACCTTCTACAGCAATTGGGATAGCAGGCCCAGCACCTTGCCTGTGCAGTACAGTAGAGTAGACCCTGAGGGTTGGGTGCGGTGAGCTGCCCCTGAGGGTGTGAGAGGGAGAACTGGCCCTGTCCCTCACTGCCTGCAACACACAGGAACATGGGCCCTGGACCCTGCCTGGGCAGCCCCAGGGACATGAGAGTGGGACAGTTGGCTCTGTCCTTTACCAGCTGTAGCATTGGATGGTCTACCCGGGGCAAGAAAGGAGAGTTCTATCCAGTGGTGTGGATGTGGGAGAGCTGGTGGGCTGACCAGCTGAGATACTTCTCAGGCCCAGATGCAGGGCATTGAATTGGCCCACCCCAACATCTACCCATCAGTGACCTGCTGGAGTGCATGAAGGAGCCAGTCCTACAGATCCAAAACGACAAGAGCTCTATGACACAGGACAACAGGATATCAGAGAGGAGTCCCAGAGAGGGTCCAGTACTGATAGCAGAAGCCAGGGGCCTCGTTCCAGACCAGTGAGTCATTACAATGAACATCTGGAAGCAAAGAGGCATGGGCAAGAGTATTCTGTGGGACACAGTGACACACTATAGCTTCCACAGTGAGATTTTTTTTCCTCTGTTGAGGGGGAAGTTGCCAAGAGGAGTAGGTATGGGGGAAGGGAGAGATGAGTGAGATTGAAGTTCATGATAAGAAATTCACAACATTAAAAAAATAATAAGGAAAATAAACAATTTGGTCTTTCTTGTGATTTTGAGATGGCTTAAAAGATTGCAACTCAAAACTGTCTTGGAGAACTAAATTAATGACCTGTCTGCCCCCCATTGCTCTCTCTCTAACCCCGGGAGAAGCTGCTTCCTTCTCTGTGCCCCTTCCAGATGGCAGTTTGTTTCCTTATGAAATAAAAGCTCGAGAGTTCCAAACAAGCTTAATGTGAATAAGCCTGTCGTGGAGAGCAGTCTCAGCAAGCATCTGCGGAATGAATCACGCCATCTCCTTTATTTCACTACTGAAGTTTACTGTGGTAGCCCAGGCTTCAGTACTGCCCATGGTGGAAGGGTCTTACGACCGACCACCACTCCCACAGCCAGCAAACTTGATTAACTATCAGTGTCGCCTAGAACTCCAGTGAGGCATCCTCTAATTCTGCTGGGCAGTTAATGACAGTCAGTCCCTGGTGTGCTGCGTTCCTCAACTCTCCCAATCCTCTCTGCAACAGCAAATGAGGGAAGGAAACAGAAATAATGGATCACAAGAATTGATTGTCAATGCTGAGGTCCTGCAGGGATGTTTTCCCACTAAGCTGATTTCCCAAGACAAACCATTGGATCAAACCCATTTAAACCCCAGGTTTAAACTGTCCTCAATTTTTAAATCTCAACCACATTATTTCCTATCTTTTGTTTTATCTCACATGTAATTTTAATATAGTTATTCGTGAAGGCACATGTGTTAACTATGACAATAACATACAGACAAGATAACCAGCTTTTAAAGAAAAAAAGGATTTATTTTGACTCACAGTTTGAAGGTTTCAGTCCATGATTGGTTGGGCCTGTTGTCTGGGGGGCCTGTGGACTGCACAATCAGCAGCATATGGCAAAACTTCATGGCCGTGTTGGGAAAGAGAAAGAGAAGGAAGATACAGGGCGTACCACACAATCCCCTTTAACATCATGACCAGGATGGCCTGAGACCGTTGAGTAGACCACCTCTCCAAAGTTGCAGGATTTTAATCCACTCTGTAACCTCTAAGATGACCTAGTTACAGAGCACCCTCACCACCTGCAAGGGAGTTAACCACTGGCAGGCACTTCATTCCTTTTCCCTTTTTCCCAGCTTCTGACTTTTTTGTTTGTTTGTTTGTTTGTTTGTTTTTCGAGACAGGGTTTCTCTCTGTGTAGTCCTGACTGTCCTGGAACTCACTCTGTAGACCAGGCTGGCCTCGAACTCAGAAATCCGCCTGCCTCTGCCTCCCAAGTGCTGGGATTAAAGGCGTGCGCCACCACTGCCCAGCAGCTTCTGACATCTTAATCTACTTTGCATGTCTATGTTTTTGCCTACTCTGGACTTGTCAGATAATGGAATAAGGTGATATGTGGCCTCTAGATGTAGCTGCTTTCATATAACATAATGCTTTCAAGGTCCTGTAGACTGGAATGTAATAAACTTTCATTAGCTTTTATGGCTGAGTTACATTATATAAAATGGATAAATAAACTTCCATGGGTTAGTGGATGGGCATTTGGCTGTTTTCACCCTCTGGCTACTTGAAACAGTGCTGCTGTGACATTTGTATACACCATCTTGGGTTGGCTTGTTTTTCTGTGTGGTGTGTGTGTGTGTGTGTGTGTGTGTGTGTGTAAGAAAATGTGAATTTTTGGTTCCCATTGTACATGTTCAGGCATGGATTTTTGGGTCTCATGAGCGCTCTGTGCTTAACATTTTGAGAAAGTATAAACTTGTTTTTTCAGGATTAGCACTCCACTAATGTTCCCTCCCAGCAGTGTGTACACGGTCTCACTTTTTCACAGCAGTAACCACTTTATGTAGCCGCTGTAACTGAGGTGCACACACCTCCTGACAGTAATACTGTGTGTGTGCTTACTGTTACCGTGACTACTTCTTATGACTTTGAAATATTTGCTTTTTTAATGGTTTTTCATTGGAATGTAAATGCTGTGAAATTTTTCCCAAAGCTTCTTAAATGCTCATTAGTGTCCTACATTCTAACAACAGAAATTATCCATCAAGAAGACATAATCATTGTAAATATGTGGAAGCCCAATTTGGGACTTTTTTCTTAACTTTATAAGACAAATGCTAATGAGAATAAAAGGTGAGCAAAGTCAAGACCCAGCAATAGTAGTGACTCTGGGATTCCTCACTCATCTTTAGATAGGAAATTAGATAGATTAGATCTTGAAACTAAATTTCAAGAAACACCAGAGAAGCTATGCCATAGATAAAATGGACTTAACATATACAGAGAATATACACTTTTCTCAGAAGGCCATGAACTGTCTCTAAAATAAACCATATTCTAGGTTACTAAGTAAACCCAAACAAATTCAAAAGGATTAAAATGGCACCTTGCATACTATCAGGTCATAACAGAATAAAACTAGAACTTAACAAAGAATAGAGAAAAAAACAACTAGAACTTAATGACAAGAGAAACCTCACAAAGACTTGGAGACATATTGATGAGCTCTTGAATGATCCTGTAGGTCATTGAAGAAATCAGTCGAAGTTTTTAAATTCTTAAGATGAAATGAACATTAAAACACGACCACGCAGCTGGGCGTAGTGGTGCATGCCTGTAATCCCAGCACTTGGGAGGCAGAGGCAGGTGGATTTCTGAGTTCGAGGCCAGTCTGGTCTACAGAGCAAGTTCCAGGACAGCCAGGACTACACAGAGAAACCCTGTCTCGAAAAAACAAAAACAAAAAAAAAAAACACGACCACTAGCCCTTGCAGTGTAACAAGGTCAGTTCTAGGAGGGAAGTTTATACCTGTGAGTGCCTGCATTAAGAGACCTGAGCGATCTCAAAGCCTAAAGATGCACCTCAGGGCCGTAGAAATTAGCAGGAGCAAGGAAAGCCCAGCAGAGTGAAGAAACAGCCTAGGAAATCGTACATCAGGCAGGAGATTAACATGTAGAGTATATAAAGAATTACAAAACGTAAACACCAGAACATGAAACATCCATCAGCTGAGGAACTGAACAGAGGGTCCTCAAAAGAAAAGGCATAAATAGCCAATAAATATTTGAATGGATGTTTTAAATCTTTAGCTATCAGGAGAACGCAAAGTAAAGCTTCGTTGAGAGTCCATTTTACTTTATAAGATGGCTGTCATCACAAAAATAGGCAGTCACCTTTACACTCCGCTGGCAGGAATGTAAACCAGACTAGCCACTAGGTTAGTGTGAAAGTTCCTCTAAAAAGTAAATTCTACCCTGTGTCCTGAGTGTAATCCTAAGGGCGTGCCCAAAGACTCGTAGTCAGCATACAGAGATACTTGTACACTCCTGCCTATTGCTATTCTGTTCACAAAAGCCTCAGTATCCATCAAGATGAATGGGTAAAGAGAAGATGGCACTTATACACAATAAAATTCTATTCAACCTTAAGAAAATAGTGACATTTGCAGGGAAATTGGTAGAACTGAAGGTCATTATGTTCAGCAAAATAAATTTATAGAAAGAAAAATTCTATATGTGTACTTTTATATATGGACTTAGCAGGGTCTGGGTGGGAAAATAAAAGGGAGCTATAAGAGAGAGAGGAAGGAATCTTAAGTGAGGGAGAGGAGGAAAACGAGAGAAAGTAACGTAGTACTTGTGGCATGGCAAGAAGTTACAGGATTTGTAGTGAAAATGTATTCCGTTTTAATAGGAGGAGAGAATTCCGTATCTGTGGACAAAATGAAAATCAACGTGATGATGAGCCAGGAAATGGCTGTGATAACAATGTCCTCAGTATGTAAAGATGTTTTATAAATCAATAGGAAGACCGCAAGATGAGTTCTTAATATGGCCAAGTATAGACATGGCAACGTACATACAAAGCATTTTCGTGACACCTTAAAGAGTCATTACCTATCCGGGGAGCGTGTTCTTCTTGAGCCATGAGTAAGGGCTTATTTGAGGTTCCCCACGAGCACCCAAAAGTCTGCTCATCCGAGTATCAAACAGCAATGTTTTAAAACCCTGAGTTATGGAGATGGCAGGATCTTATTAGAAATCCTCTGTGTCCTCCGAGAAAGAAAGTAAAGGGCTCCATGGGAAGAGCCAGACATTCTCGCATGTCGCAGGAAGTCCTTGCGACTACAACCAATATTTCCAGATAAGCCAGGAAATTTCAAAATTACTTTTAAGTTATGTATTAGACTTGAATGTAAAGTACATTGCTCATGTGGAAGGCCAAGTTTTTAGCTATGGTTGAAGCCACAGGAAAAGAAACAAAACGTGTCCGAGTTGTCATATACTAGTCCCTGTCCTGGATATTGAAATAAGATTTATGTGCTGTCAAAATGGCTCAGCAGGTAAAGGCGCTTGCTGCCAAGCCCGACAGCCTGAGTTAGAGCTCTGTGACTCGTATGGTAGACGGAGGGAACTGGCTCTGGCTAGCTGTCCTCTGACTTCCACACCCACTCCATGTTACTCATGAGTCTACACGGGCGGGCGGGCGTGTACACGCGCACTAAAAAAATATGGTTTTTTAATAATTAAAAGAAGAAATAATGTTTATTTTGTTAGCATCTGGAGACTTACAGTGGTAAAATCCATCCATTACCTTATGCCTTAGTTAGGGTTTTACTGCTGTGCAGAGACACCATGATGAAGCCAACTCTTGTAGGACAACATTTAATTGGGGCTGACTCACAGGTTCAGAGGTTCAGTCCATTGTCATCAAGGCGTGAACATAGGAGCATCCAGGCAGGCATGGTTCAGGAGAAACTAAAAGTTCCACATCTTCATCTGAAGGCTGCTAGCACAGTACTCCTTCCAAGCAGTTAGGATGAGAAAAGCCTACACCCACAGTGCTATGTATGCCTACACCAAAAAAGGCCACCCTTACTCAAACAGGACCACACCCTCTAATAGTGCCACTCCCTGGGCTGGGCATATATAAACCATCACACCTTCTAAGATGTGCTTTTGTCTGGAAAGGGAGTCTCTGTACAGAGCTCCTTTTAAGCTGGCCGAGGTGACTTGCACCCGCATCCTCAGCACTCAAGAGGCTCGAGCAGGAGCATTTCTGTGACTTCAGGGCCATCCTGGTCTATGGGGAGCCCCATTCTCCAAAATGCATCAGCAGTAAACAGACACATTCATGTAATGAAACCTTGCTTTCAGTTTAGGCCCCGACGTTGAATACCTACAGATCTTCACGGTGGGGATCCAGCTGGAGTCAGTAAAGTCGCGGCAGCAATCCGTGCGGGGCTCATGGCTGACGAACGAGTCAGTCACAGGGCAGTTAGTTAGACAGCTACAATTGAGACAAATGCGAAAAGTCCAAACTTCTAAATTCTCTGAGAACATGTAATAGAGGGGCTGGTCCCATTTGTTATTGTCAGAAAAGGCCTCCCCCAGGAAGAGTCATATCAGCCAGCCAGGCAGGCAGCCAGGGGGGACTAGCGCTCACAGGCAAACAAGGCGGATGCAGGTTTCATGCTTTTGAGGTCCCTGGTGGAGGCAATGTGCCCGTGTACTGGGAAGAAAGGTTAGGTGGGTAGATAAGGGCAGCTTCTCATGAAGGCACGAAGAGCACTTGGGCCTCTGCTGAAGGTAGGGCAGTAGTCACACTTAGCGATAGCTCATGAAATTAAAACTGCAATACTCTTATCATCTCTCTGTCTCTTTCCGGGTCAGGAATACAACTGGAGAAACTACCAGCCCAGCCAGATGAGCGAATCTGAGCTGCAGATGCTGGCAAGCCTCAGGCGGCAGCAGAATGAAGACCTGGAGGACACTGGGGCCCCTCATGGCCTGAGCGCATCCCAGGTGGACAACTGTAACGTCAGCATCAGTAGCAGCAGCGATGACACGACCACGTGGAACTCTTGCCTTCCGCCTGTGAGTCCTGCGCTTTGCCTTCAGAACAGACAAGCCCCGGACCACGAGATGCAGTCAGAGCTCATTCTGAAGCAGGCTTAGGGGAAGGGCAGGTAGTGGAGGACAGCACTGTTAGGTCTTAGACTGTCCTGCGCCCCCTGGGAAGAGTGTATGTGGTATTTGATTGTCTTAGTTCTCTTTCATTTTGCACAATAGCTAAGAACCAGGTCATTAATGAATATAAAGACCTACTTTGTTCAGTTCTGAAGGCTGAAAAGTCCAGGGTCCCTTGAAGGCAGGGAAAACAGAGCAGGCATATCGAGCAGAAACATACAAGTGGAAAGGGATGCAATGAGTCTTGTTGTCAAGAACTCACTGCCACAATAATGGGATTAATTCATTCATGAGCTCAGAGTCCTTGCCCCCTACCGGATCCCACTTCTCTCTGCTTCGTGTAGGTGATGATGCTTCTGATAAACAGACTTGGGGGGGGGGGACACATACAAATCCAGCAGTGTATAAAACCATGCACTGAAATCAGCTCTGACAATTCCTGGTTCTAGCACAAGCCCCTTGCCACATAAAAGAGATGTAATAGTTTTCAATGAAATACTTACTAAGTGAAAGGACAAAGGGGAAGACCATAAATGTAGTAAATACTGCTCACCGGCGAGGACAGAAAGGAACCTGTGTACACATCACTGATGTTCGCTGGCGGACTCCTCCCTGTGTTTACGTGAGGGTCTATGTTAGGAGCTGGATATACTATTTTTAAAGGCCGACATTGCCACGTGTTCAGATGTCAAAACGCATTAGTATAGCCGTGGCCTAGCAGAGAAGGAAATATAAAGAACCTTTGACTCAGGCTTGTATATAGCTATGAATGTAGCACAGTGGTCAGTCTAGCATAGGCAACATCCTGGCCTCCATCCCCAGGGCAGAAATGCTTTAATACACAAACGCTGCCTCTTCTCATATCTTCCATCTGCAATCCCAACTGAAGAGCACAGGAAGATGAGGTCCCTGTGCTCTTGAGAGAGCATGCAAGTAAGTCATCATGAGCCATCGCAAGAGAACAACTCTGACTTCGGCAGTGCCAGCATAGGTTCCCGGCGGTCTCTTGCCTACTCATGTAGGTGCCAAATGGAAATGATAATAATAATAATAATAATAATAATAATAATAATTCCCATAATAGAAACATAAATTAGGGCCGGGTGGGGCAGTTCATCATTTAAAAGTACTCCCCACTCTTGTAGAGAGGCTGGGTTTGGCTTCCAGCACCCATATGGTAACTCCAGTTCCAAGTTACCCTATGTCCTCCTCTGAACACCACAGGCCCCAGACACACACGTGGTACACTTACAAACATGACGACAAAACGCTCAAACACATAAAATAAAAATTAATAAATCGTTAAGATTTTTAAATTATGTTTTAAACCTATATAAATATTAAGTTCAAATGTAGTAGACAGAAGATAAGTTTCATATATTTAACATTTGTTTCACAATCTGTTTCTATATTAGATCCAGTTGTCCCAGGCCCCCCCGACAATTCTATAGACACTGTGTATCTCACGAGCCTCTGAGCTCGTAGTCACAGGTGTTAGCTACCTGAGGCCTTCCGGCTCCTGTGAAAAGACTGGCGCTCTTGAGAAGCGGCCTGGCTGTCTTCCTGACTCTTTATATGTGAGTTGGTTGTCAAATAGGGGTTACTGACGTCCAATGGAGGATGAGGTCCCTGTGCTCCTGAGAACATGCAAGTCATCATGGTCAATGAATCCATAAAGTCTCCAAGGACATTCAAAGTCGCCACCAATGCTCACTAAGGGCCTTTGTCTCCATCTTCCCTGCCCCTGACTTTCTCTTGTTTAACTTGTGGATTCATTAGACACAGCCGTGGGCTCACATAACTTTCCGGCAGCCTTGGTGCTGGACAGTATACAGCTTGTAGTCAAAGCATGTCCCCATGACGTTGGCCCCAGACCATTCTCTCACCGGAGAAAATATTACAAGGGTCCCTCGCAGGCAGACGTGAAACAGTGCCTTTTTATAGAATATTCCCCAGCGGTCATTTAAGCCCCAGTTAGAGAGAGAATGGCAGCCTCCGGATGGAGCCCAGTTTGTCAGGAAGTGGCTCAGAGACCAGGAGTGCAGAGGCCAAGCTGAGGAATGATTATTTATGGACTGAGAAGTCTCACCTCTTGGTTGCCCTGGATACCGGGTTCTCATCACGGTACTGTTCTGGGGAAAAAAAAAATGTCTCCTGCATGACAAGTATCCTGCTCTCAAAGTATACGGCCAAAAATAGCACCATTAGTAATGAACTTAATAACCCCTCTATTCAGCCAAATGAGAAATTGGAAAGTCTATTTTTTAGACAGAAAAAAAAATATGAAAAATCCTACCTTTAGTATTCATAGGATATGTTTATTATTTCATCAAGTTCAGCTTGCTCCACTATTGGAACTACCAACACATGGGAAATTGCATTCCGTAATGAACTCTGCATCCTGCCGCTCACGTGGAGTTTAAATAGAGCAATTTACAAGCGTTGTTTCCGCCGCTCTGAGAGCTTATGCCTTTCCTTTCTCCTGAGAAAAGAAAGGTGTGGAGAGGGTGAGACGCCAAATGGCAGGCTTCCTGGCATCCAGACGCCCTGCCTTCTTTTGTCTGCGTGAGCGTTGCTCCCAGAGGCCCTCGAGCCAAAGCCTGGAAGACGTCTCCCCTTTTGCCACGTTTTCCTTCCCCCACATCCACATTGGTCTTCAGATTCTATTTGTTTCTTTTTTTAATTAGGATTTTTATTTATTTATTTTTTTATTTATTTTATTCTATGTGTATGAGGGCCTGGCCTGCGTATAGGGAAGCTTACCACGTGCATTCCTGGTGCTCTCCAGAGGTCAGAAGAGGGTGTCAGCTCCCCTGGAACCGGAGCTGTGAATGGTGCAAGCCATGGCCTGGATGCTGGGTATCAAACCCAAGTCAGCGAGTGCCCTTAGCTGATAAGCCGTCTCTCCACCCCTTTGTTCTCAATCCCTACTGCCTAACACCACAGGCGTGGCATGGTGCTGTTTGTCTGATTTTCTCACGCCTCCTCATCTCCCACAGGCTCAGGGTCAGGAGTACTCACTCAAAAGTCAGTGTCGGGAGTCAAGGCCAGCCTACCGCCTTGTAAAGCATCTGGTGCTGAATTTGAAACACAGTAGCACTTAGATGGCCCAGATGTTGAGGACACTTGCCGCTCTTGCAGGTGGTCAGAATTCTGTTGGCTGTCCACAGCAGGCAGCTCACAGCTTCCTGTTATCCAGCTCTAGAGGATCCAACATCCTCTTCTGGCCTCTAGATATTCACACACATGGCATCTGCTCACACAGACATACATGCATTTACATAGTAATTTTTTTTTTATTTTATTTCTCATTTTTCACACTGGACCTTCATAAAGCCCAGATCTGATCTGATCTTTTCCCCCATGTAAAGCTCTTCAGTGGCTCCCCTCTGTCTCTCAAGTCTGGTGCAGAGGGGTCCCTGCACTCTGAGAGACCACCTCCACCCCAGACTCGCTTCTCTGTTCTCGCCACGCTTCCCTCCGCGCTTTCAAGCCAGCTACAGCTCTGTAGCTGCACCGTGAGGATAGCTGTGAGCCTTGCACTGGGCTGTCCCCCAGAGAGCTGCAGGACTATCTGTGGCTCGACTCCAGGCCTCGCTGTGAAGGCTGCAGCTTCCTCTCCACACAGAGCCGGGACTACCGAGCTCCGCCCGTCAGACTTGCTCGCCTGTGTGGAGGACTTCCACTCCTTCTGAGCCTATTTAGTACAGTGTGTTGGGGAGTAGGTGGGATGCCGGGGATAAAACCCGTCCCCACCCTAGGAAGTTCACAGAGCGACAAAAGCTCTCTAAGTCAGGATGATGAGCAGCAGTGAGACAAAGAACTATGGGAAAGGGGAGGAACAACCCATTTCAGCATGGCCTCTAGGTCAGACCGCATCACTTAGGTCAGAGCTCAGGAAGGTTACAGGCAGACCAAAGGGAGGAAGGCACCTCAGATCCCAGACAGCGGCGGACTTCGGTCTGTGGGGGTGAGGGCCGCATCTCTCCTCATGCCAGACCTACCCTTCTCTTCAGCCTCTCTCTCAGCTCACAGAGAGCTTGAAGCTGACCACTGCTGCCTAGTTCCACCCCACCCAGCAGATGCACAGGCGAATGACACTCTGCTCCAGCCACTCTGTGTCCCTGTCCCCAGCCTGCAGGCTCCTCCATCCCACTTCCTCCTTTGGGACACACCCACTCATCTGTTTGGATTCTGTTCGGGTTTGGTTGTTGCCGCTGCCTGCTCTGCTTACACGGGGGCTAACTATTTATTAAAGAATCCTTTTCCATTCGTTTATCTGTGAGGGGTGCACGCCGTGGCAGTCCCAGGGATTGATCGAACACAGTTGTCAGGCTCTGTGGAGAGCACCATTACCTGCTGAGCTGGCCCCTAAATAATTTATTTTTAAATTGTTTTACACTCATTGCAGGACTGTAAGTTACGGAAATATCAGATAAATGTCCCTGCCCTCGCATACGTTCAGCCTTCTGCTTTGTCAATAAGCTCAACTCTAGCACTTAGCAACATTAAATGTCCATTGTTAGCAGTGGCCCCAGCCCTGGACCCAGGACCCCATAAAGACAACCCAACCTGAGGCAGCACAGCTGT